>JAQFXM010000398.1:0-52561 GCA_034693345.1 Entomobrya multifasciata
ATACGAAATGAACAAGTAGTACGAAGTACCTCGCACTACTTAACAAGTAGTACGAAGTACCTCGCACTACTTAATAAACCCGCTGTAATAGCGACTATAACGATGGAGCTGAAATAATGTATTATATATTGATCAACAATGTCATTTTCAATGATTGTCGCATTCGAATGAGATGTCACTTCGCCTGGATACGATTGTTAACCTTTGACCCAGATTTATTACCCAAAAAACATGATCCGTGATCTACTTAACTGCAGCTTTTGATTGCGCTATTCAAATGGCCAATATGTCTACGTTGAAAAATTTCATTCTTTGACCTTTTGGTTTGAACCAAGGGGTTAAAAATTTATACGGGTCTTTAGGGCCACGCCAAAGTTGAATGAAATTGGGCTTTAGTTACTGTTATTGTGTTTACAGACGGACGGAAGGACAAACGTACTTGCTGACGTTTCGCTTTCAGCAACGTAATAATAAACAATGCTACAATCTCTTGTAAAAAAGGAAGAGTGAAGAGGCCATTCAATTAGGAGCGGAGGCATTTAGTCACATTAATACCAATTATAATCATAATAGCATTAATAAGTGGCAATGACACGACACGACTCCTCTGTCATAATCTACACAGTATAATGTCGTCGTAACAAGCAGGGAACGCTGTTTCAAATTCTACAAATGAGTGCAATGGATTGTTGTTTAAAGTTTAAAATTTATGTGAGCAACTGGAACTAGGATTTGCGTCAATTCAATACAGTTTGTACGGCGTCTAGTTTGTCTGTTTGCTGTTGGCTGTACATTTAACAGAAGAACAGGACCCACCGAAACTTCCTAATATTTAATTTATCCACCCTTAAAAAATCGTTTTAATGGCGGACCTCACAGAAAAAAATGCATTTACAAATTTTTAAGCATAATATGTAATATTAAAAAATTCTACTATCTAATTAGCTGGCATACTCATGTTCATATGAATGTAGCTCTGTAATTAATTTACATTTGATTTTAATGGCTTACTAGTAAAAATGATTTCCCACCTCTCGCTCAACCTTCTTGAATTAACTTTTGTGCTATGTACATACATATATGCCTAATGCTTGTTTTATCGCAGTAATCTTTTGTAAAATTTTGTCGGTGTGTGCACATGACTAACTTTGTAGTTCACAGAACTGAGCTAACTAACCCCTTATTCATCGCAGAGCTTCCTTACTTATTACATTGCACAAAAGCTCAAGTGACTCTATCAGTATTCTGTATTCTCCGTATTCTGTATGTTATGTATGTAAAATGATTTTGCCGAAAGGGACGTGCGGAACTTCACCAACTTACAAGAAACTTTATTTTTTGATTGAATTAACTTTGCAGACAATTGTCGGATAACGAGATCCACACTATCGAGAAGGGTTCCTTTCAAGATTTGGCCTCGCTGGAGAGAATGTAAGTGAACAAAAATTGTTTTTATGTCGTTTTATTGAAAACCGCATTCCGTTCATCTCACTCGACATCATCCAAAAAAGCAAGAAAAAAAGAAAGAAAGCTTTTTACTCAAGTTCATAAAGCACAGAGTAAAGTCACTTGATATTGTGTCGACTAAACTTGTTCACTCTCTTCTGCTCACCAGTCACCAACCAGCATACAGCATAGCAGCAAGAGAGAGAGTTCATCATCTCGCCTCACATCTTTTTTATTGTAAAATATCTCATTGTTAAATTATCACATACGTAGCTGTACAGTGTACAACATTCAACATGCATACTTTATTATGAAACAACTCCCTTTCCTATATTCGATTCAACAATATGCCACGGGTAAAGCTAAGTAACAACAATGCTTTATTGTTGATCAAAATGACGATGACTAGGTTTTTTCTTGTTGTCTGATTTACTTTTCACCAGTCATTTTCCCAACATAGAACATACCATGCACTATGCAGCAAGCCTTACAAGCAAAAAATGTATCCACAACTTACAAACTTGTGTTAGTATTTTTTTTACTTTAAACAATTTATTAGATATTATGCTGATATTATGCTGCTATAGTATATTTTCTTTTTCTCTGTGTTTGTGCTTAGGCCAATGAAACTAAATCAGATGCAAACATTTACACAAGTCGAGAGACGAGAAAATAAATGTTTTTTGGTAAGTTAAATGATTTAGGACCGTGCCTTATTTAGACTCACTTATTCTTGTTGTGTGCCGACTTATTTTACTTTTTTTTAAATTCGGTGATCGTGTTGGCTTGGGTTTTGAGACAAAATATTTATGAACGAATATAAATTTAAAGAAGCTACAACTTAACTGGGTTGTTGTAGTGATAGGAATAATGGAGAGATAGATGGTCAAGCTGCAGTGAGTAGATAAGTAAAAATTGTGTGAGTGTGTGCGTATGTTTTTCCACACACACAGCATGCTCAGTATGCTGCTAGCAGTTCTAAATAAAGTTGTTTCCAAGTTTCTTTCATCATCTTTACATCATATCCTCCCTTTCCTTTCTTCATCTTCTCATCGCATATATGTATTGCCCTTGTTGATGATTTGGCTACTAAAAAGAGAAAGACCAGCTGATTTTCAAGTAGACATCTTATAAAATATTTCAAGAATCTTCACTCTTCTTATCTTGTTCTCGTGCCAACTTGAGAAACTGCTGCACCTCTGCACTCGTTCATAAAAAATCCAAAAAAAAACTTCCAACACAGCAGAAAATATATTCAGAGAAAAAGAGAAGAGGATATTGCGTAATAAAAGGAGTATGATTTCTAGCGCTTTCTCTTTCATGATTAGAAAGACAGTCCACATCACACAAACTTTAACTTTACTAGACACTCACTCAGCGGATACTTCATTTGTGCTCTTTAAAAACGTGTATACATTGCGTATTGTTTATTTTGTTGTATCACTTATCAGTTTGGCCCTTATATACGTTTTCTGTTTTAAAAAAACATGATAGAAAGAAAGAACAGTTTACTGTTTTCATTTTTCCGTGATAAGGACCATAATAATAACTCTTCCACACATTCATACATAAATAATGACGAGCATTGCTTGCACGGGACTAGTATTTTTTGTAGAATTCGCGGATGTGTTGAGCCTGGAAGCCTGGGCACTTTTTACACTACAAAATTATCTTTTTTGTCATGGTTTCCAATCAAATACAATTGGCTGACAATAGAGCGGCGAACAAAGGGAGAGTTGGACAAAGCAAAACAATACACTAACGAGGCATGTACCCCAGAATAACACCTCAGATTTGCTTAATATTTTGGCTATAGTTAACTACTATTATGAGATAAAAAAACTACCAAAGCATTTGTCTCCATGGCCACTTATTCCAAAGTTATGTAACTTTGAATGTTTTAGCTTTAGCATACACATGTGCTAGCTAAATAGTTCGTGTAAGCTTAAGACCTCTTCTGTAAGCTCATTTAAGCTGAAAATCGAAATTGGGGTAGCCAAAATTATTTTGAAAGATTTTTTGTTAGTTTCAGGTCACATTAAAAATAACTTCTTTAGCTCGCGAATATTATTATTTTAAACTAATTTTCATAATACTCATAAAACATTAAAATATGTATTTGTTTTAAAACGATAATCCAATTATCAGGCAGTTCGAAAACTAGTCATAAAACCCAAAAATAAATAATTTCTTAGCCCAAATTGTTTGGAAACACATTTTTATAATACACTCTGGTTTGGAAACAAATGGTTACGTTTCCTAGGTGCTTGCAGGTTTCTTTATTCTTCATGCGAAACAATTATGTAGAAAAGTGAAATATTTAAAATCTTACTTTTCTCAAAATTATCATTAAACGTTCAAACTAGCAGAGTGTTTCAATTACTTAATTTCAATCAAATGAACTTAAGAAAGAGGTCTTAATATTACATAAACTATTTATCTAGCACATGGGTATGCTAAAGCTAAAACATTCGAAGTTACATAACTTTGGAATAACAGGCCATGGAGACAAATGCTTTGGCAGTTTTTTATCTCATAATAGTAGTTAACTATAGCCAAAATATCAAGCAAATCTGAGGTGTTATCCTGGGGTACTTGCCTCGTAAGAATGCTGATGAATATATGTATGTCTGGACTGGAGAAAGATAGGCGAGCTCGTAATCACAACACATAAGCGAATGTATTCATGTCCAAGTCGGGTCATTCATACAATAAATTTACGATCACAATAGCCAGAAGATAGTCAAGTTCCTCTTCTTCAAGGAAAGCGGAAGTTCAAGACAAGTTTGTGACTATTTTTTTCTTCATATTATCAGAGTTGTAGCAGAATAAATACAAAATTGACTACTTCCTTTCTCCCACCTCCCACGCACGCTGCCACTGTTGGTTGTGACTTGGTGACCGGCATCTTTTATGTTCTTATGAAAAAATCATGTAAAAGTATAAAAGTTTCATGCCTGCGTTGCGTACGTGCGAGTGAAAAGCATCCTAAATACAGTCAACTCTCACTGTAGTCACTCCCCCTATAAGAAAACCTCATTAAAGTCACAGGTTTTTTTCTTCCCCTTGTGGATTTTTACATGTTAAATTACCTCCGTATAAGAAAACCTCCCTTCAGTCAATGAAATAAACTTTCCCCTGGGGTATGACTATATGGAGAGTAGACTGTATAATAAATATACTTGTTATGATATTGATTGTGTAAAAATATTTTCCCTTTCCTTCTATCCTTCATTGTGTATACTTTTTTAGTTTAAAAAAGAATGAGATACTTTTATCGCCAAACTAGAGGAACAAGCCAAAAAAATGTACAAAAAAATCAGAATCAGCGACATATCACATGACACATGGCTCGTGCCGTGCCACTTTTTTGTAGCTCAGCTGCTGGCGGGGCTCGACAAGGCAAGGCACTGATGCGGTGCGAGATCTCTATTTCCTTCTCAAGTCTCGACTCCAACCAGTCTCCTCGTCTTTCCTTCTTTCTTTCTCCTTTTTTCTCCTAGATTTTCTTGTCACTTTTTAAAGTCTGCGAGGCTCTGCTTTCTTCTCTCACTTTAGTCGTTCCCCCTTGAAATTCATAAAGACTTCGAGGAGAACAATAGCAGCAGTCACAAGAAATCAGATCAGGAAGAAGACTCGAGAAAATGCGAAGAAGCGGACGGAGGTCGCACTACATCTTCTTCTCTGCCTTCCCAGGAAAAAAAATATGCATTTTATTGTTGGCTTTTAATATGACTATCACAGTACGTGCAGGGAAAGCGTTACACCTTATCAGTAATATATGATTATAAGTAATGCCATCACCATTCTCTCCACCCACGCATCAGACTGCTCGAAGAAAGTCCGAATATTCTGGAATATTTTTCTACCCAACTTGAGAAATCTTTTTCTTCAACTCATCCATTGTCTAAAATAAAATATAATTTACAGAATTGTGTGTTCTTGTCATTTATTTCATATAAGCTTTATTGTGGTGTATTTATTGGAATAAAATCTAAACAAACTAGTGAGAAGAGAGAAAACGCGTAGACTGACCCACACCCTCGAACTGTGGTGTACTAATGCAGTGCTACTGCTGTGAAGCTGACTATATAAAAATATGTCCTGAACAGAAAACTTTTCAAAAATAAATTGGGTGGGGGTGCACACAACATATCACATCAAAGTTAATGCTTAAATAACAGTTATCTGGAAAGTTGGAAAAATGTACACATGTCTTTTTCCTTTCTATTTTCTCTCATAATTTTTGGACCAGGTGATAAAAAACATGGTGCTCACAAGTTTAACGGTCAGCGGTATATACATATGTATGCATATATCTACTATCTGTATAATAAGCCATCATCTTTATCAAAATTCTTTTCCCCATATTATTTGCCTTTTTCAGAAGGGAAAAAAGGAGGATATTGCAGTCAAGTCTGTACACAAGAAATTGACTTTATTTTTTGCTGTGGAAAAGATGTTGGTTAGGTTTAATGGCTGGTTTGTTTGGTTATTGGTCTTTGTGCGCATTTCTTGTGAAATAAATGGGTCTGCAATGCAATAGACCAAAAGCTAGTTGGTTTGGCTTTTGGTTGTGTACATTTTTTGGAACATTGTCACTTGAGGGCCAAAAGACATAAAAAAAGCAAAAAGAAGTCGTTTTGTCCGAACAAAAATAAAGTGTGTGGAATACTGTCACGGGACACATAATAACGACCATGGCAAACGCAAAAAGCACTTAACCATTTTTCCACCACCACCATCAGCACAACCAGCGAACCTTTTTTTCTCTTATTCTGGTTTCCGAATAATAATCTGCTAGTGTGGTGGTAACGGAGAGAGAAATTGCTTTGCATTTATCTTCTTTTTTCTTGTGTCTTGTACACAGATAAGTGCAAAGAATACATACTTATAGAAGCGCCAGCACAAAAGAATGTTCATTTCGTCATTGAATTTTTTCCTTGTCATCTCACACACAGGCTCTACAACATACAATAACATGCTGTAGACCTAGTCCAATTTCTGCTATTAAAAAAGTTTTCTTTGGTAAGCAAACATGAGCAGCACCACACACTCACGTTCCTTGTTAGTTTTCAACGTGCGTCAGTTGAAGCGAGCGAGCAGATTCTTAGTCGAAAAAAATAAGCCGTGAATCTGTGAAGTAAGGTGCTCTGTTCCGCTAGCCGCTCACAAGGTGATAAAAGTTGACTGATGTTTCGTTGTGGTTTGGGGGGATGTAGACTTTGTGGAGGGACTGAGAAACATGTTGGGATAGTGGCAGAGTTTAGCAGATTCGCTTTTTATACAGGATTACATGCACGCTTGGATATTCTTTTGTACGTGAGGATTACACATTTACACAAGTCAAGTCAAGTCTTTTTTCCTCAAGACAAGTCAAACAAGAAGTACTATTCATCTTTTTCCCCATGTCCCTTATCCCATTCTATTTCATTGAGTAGTGTGAACCGTTATTAGTTGGCACTTTACTGTTTGCACTTTTTTATGATTATAGCCAATCATTACAAATATTATAAATAAAAAAGTGAAAGTCATAATATGATGGTGATGCCATCGGAGGAAACTGCATGAACATGCAAAATTATTATTGCTCTGATGGTAAAAGTGGTAATCCCGCTGTTGTCGTATTTTTAGATGAATGTGACTGCCCTCCTAATAATCTTATATACTTTTGTTTTGATTGTACACCATTAGAAGACATTTGGGCTTTGTCAGCTTGTATATTTTTTCATAAGATGTAGTTGAAGAGCCTAGTACAAAAGCACGATATTCAGTTGATGTAATACTCCTTTCTTAAAAATCGACCAGCAGCATCTTATCTCATCTTATCCTTTCTACCAAATTATTATATCGTCGTTTGAAATCGATGGAAAATTTAATATCGCCTCTGCCGCTTTTCTCCTTGTTCTCTGTGTTCGTCCAGATTTCAGATGAGTTGGCACAATTTTCCCTCATTTACTTTTCTTGCTGTTTCATTCTCTCTTCTCTCTTTTGTATCCCCCCTTTTCCTTTCATTTTCTCCTTTGTCCTTTTCATTCACTCTCCCGTACATACAAAAACGGACATAATAAGTAGACTGGCAGCTTTGGTAAGAGCAATAGTAGCGGTAGTAGCAGCAGAAGCAGCAGCAGCAAAGCTATAAAGGCAATATGTTTTGTCCACTGACTTGGCTTATGTCTTTCCCTCTTGTGTCTCCTCTTGTCTTTCTCTCTGTCGCCCATCATCACGTCACATTACCACCAACATACACAGCTCTCTATATACACACTTTTTTCTTTATGTGTATCTTTTTTTGTGTCTCTTCGTCTTCCTACTTTCTCCATCACCGCCATTCTAACAAAAAGGAAGAGGAAAAGAAGATGTTGGTATGGATGTGATGATAATGATGGTTAGTATCGAGTAGTCAAGTCGTAAGAAAAAGTTGGCCTCCTCTTCTCCTTTTTTCTCTGCTCGGCTGTTTCTTATGATGATGGTTGTGGGGGTGGGGGAAGGGTGGTGGTGGTAGGGTTTTTGATAGTCAACTTGAGTGCAACGCAATAATGATTGTTTCTCTGCTTTTTCTCCGCTAAGTCTGCTACTGAAAGAGAATTAGTTAAGCGAGCACTTTTGTACTTTGTACATGGATCAATTGTTTTGAGCAGTTGAGGCTCATGTTCGGCTGCTACTAACTCTGCTTGTGGGAATGTAGTCTGGTCTACTCTGTACATCCATCCATACCCATATCAAATCCCTTATTTCATGTCCTCAAAGTTAAAGTCTAATATAAAATGAGTGTGCTAGGCATAGGCATCTAGTGAAATTCTGTTTGTCGATGGATTTGTGGTGGTGGTAGTGTAGCCTGTTATCATGCCAAACTTACTTGTTCACTTGACTTGAGAACGTTTTTTCCAACTGTGCCACATTGGAGTGCACTAGTTGGCCAGTTGGTTATTCAAAGTTCAAAAGAGTTCCAAAAAATTGTATGTTCTTGGAACTGACTGGAGGAGCTTAATAGCTGTAACGCAAGAAGAAGTGAAATAAGAATGAATATAAATGTGAAAGGAATTTTCGGTGTTTTAGTTCCTATTTTTTCAGCTCTAATTTGGACTTCCAAAATAGAAGGATTAGTAGCTGCGTTAATTTAACTATTTGTAAGCATTTGCGGATATGCTTTTGTAGTTTGGCATGTTTGCTAAATTATAAGTATTAGTTTGGTAATTCCATAAAAGCTAGCCACAATTTGAGGCAATTAAAAAGTAGGCAAACAACAAAAAATGAAAATTCGGCTTTCTTTTCCATTCCAATTATAAAATATAAATCCCCACTTCTTTTATTACCGCCAATTAGTACATATGGAAACATTAGTGAGCTAATTAGAGCAGCACACATGCATAAATAAGTAGTTAAGCATATAATTACTTGTGTTGGGCTGGCTGATGTGCTTATTTTAGTCTCTTGTGAGGCTTGGGTATGAGGATAAATGAGTAGTGTAAGTGGTTGTTGTGGGAGTAATTCTTGGGTGGCAGTGGAATAAGAACTCGAGGCAGACGCTAAAGAGTTTGGGAAAGGCGAAAGCAAAAAGTATAACAAGCAGTGGAGCAGAGTACACAGAACATCACAACAATTTTACTATTTCTCTGGCAGTAATTACGTAACCTGATGCTGCTGCTGTTTGTGAAAATGGAGAATTCAGTGGCTGAAGATGATGCACTTGTTGAAAACTCAACAAAACCGCACGACTCACACACACACTTACAAAGGCGAAGAAAGTGTAAATAGAAAGCTAAGTAGAAGAAGAGGAAGAAGAAGAAGGAAAAAAGTTGGTTGAACTTGTTGTGGTGGAAAAAAGATGAGATGCGAATTGGGAAAGAGTGGGAGGAGGTGGGAGGTATTTAGCAAAATAAGAATAATTACATATACACAAAGATGCTATCTATCTACTTGCGTACATACATATATGTATGTGTAGGTATTAGGTATGCATGCTTGGAGAGATACAAGGAAATTAGAGTGAAGAAAATGAGGAAGAAGGAGTTTCCGGGGGATTAATATACTTTGAGAAGGAGTTTGAACAAAAAAGAAATTACTTCTCCCTCATGAATTTCTCGCGTAGTCTTCTTCGCCCACCACCACCATCGCATCACCAACAAGCCATCATCCAATGCATACTAGCACCATACTTGTTTTGTTATGTTGGTGGATTTGATGAGAATGAGGGTGAACATGAGCACTATAAAATAGTACACAGGTTTCTTCTTTCTTCTTTCCCTGTGTGTAAACAAGACAAACATGAAAACAGTTAGACAGTTGGACAGAGAGAGAGAGAGCGCAAAGTAGAGAGAGAGAGAAGGGTTGAGTGTAGAGAAAATGGTTTACTGCGGCTCACAAACACACACTATCTCGCTCTCTCTCGCACTCTTTCTACTCTATTCACTTAATTTCCAGTAATAAAATACTATAAAAGTACAACATTAATGCCATTAGCCAACACCACCACCACCTCATCTCTCCAACCTTCCTCTCAAAAAATGTATGCACATTCTACATTCATTGTTCCGTTCACTTGATCTCATCTACTTACTCTTACATAATGCCAAAATAATAATAATAAAATGGTAGACTGAGAATGGATGTAACTCACTCACAGTCCCAATCCCAATGCAGCACAGTTCACACAGTTTCTCAAATTTTCTCATATGCCCATCAAGTTCACCCAGATACTTAATAATAGCTATGATTTCTAATAGGCGCTCGGGTTTCCAAACAATAATAGTAATATTTAAATGGATTCCTTTACAAAAAGTCGGTGTGATGCATGGTATGTATATCGTGTTCAGTGCGCGGAGTATATTTTACGTTTAGTTAAGTGTGATATGGGTGTGATATGAGTTCAGTTATTACGTAACACAATGAGGACATGTGTAGCATCATCAAAAACAATGCTGCTCACATGGCTATTATTCTGCTCAGCTCACTACCATGCACAAATATCTTCAGACTCACTGGCATTGGCAATGACAGAATGACTGTTGTCGTTGTAGTCGTTTAAAAAAGCTGTTGTTGTAAAATACCTTGAATGAGCGAGAAAGAGAGACAGAGTCTCATTCAACTGACATGCACGACAATTTTATAGAAAAGAGCAGCAAAAAGTAAGTATAGAGGAGGCAATAAGCATCATTCAGCATTCCTTGTGTAAATATAATGTAATGTGCCATGATGATGATAATGATGACGATGATGATTATCACACTAAATTGATGAGTGTTAATAATCCTTTAGTCATTTACAATTCCCTCTCACAGTCTTTTTTCACGTGATATGTATAATGTGATGTTATGTTGGCTGTCGTATTATCATTCGCAACGAACAAACGAACGAACGAACGAACGAGAGAGTGAGCGAATCGTTTTGTAGTTTCCATGTCTCTCCCCCTAAAGCTATTTAAATGGGTACACCATAAAACATGACATTTGCATTGGATTGTGTGATTGAGTTACTTAACTTCACTTGGATGAATACTGTCACATTGTTTATTATATACATTTTATACGGAATACATTTTAAGCTTTAAAATCGGAAGGGAAAGGCTAGGAGATTTATACTAGAAGCCAAACAAGCCAAGTAGTACATGTGCATTGTACATTCATATTTTCAGATAGAGCAGCGAACTATCTACTTCAGAAATCAGGGGAAATGTACTCAAATAAATACACGTAAATATGAAGTGAGATAGAAAGCTTATTTTGTTGTAAAACTTTCAAAGAATTAAGCATGGCAGGAAGGAGAAGTACTGTCAAAAAGAAATAGTAAGCAGAATTTGGTTGTTAGTTAGTGTTGTTATGTTATATAAGGAAGACAATCGACATTACATTGTAGCACTTTTTGTGAAAATAGCGTGAGTAATAACGAGAAGCTGTTTAGTTTAGTCGGAGTTGAGCAGGATTTAATCCTTCGACAATGGGTTTTTGTCGGGAGGGAGATATTACATTATGATGATAATTATGATTGAGGTTACCTATAAATTTATATGTCTTCTTTGCATCCAACAAAACTTACTTTACTTTGCTACTTTATGCTTTTTCAAAAAATTATAATGGAATTAAGCAGAAGCAGACAAAAAGTTGTACTCTCTAAGACGCTTAGTATCCACAAAACTCTAAATCAACTGACACTTCCATCATCATCCCCACTTTACTATCTAGGAAACTTATCACTGCATATTTTATTCTGTTGTGTGTCATGTGAGTGTAGTCTGGAGCATCTTATAGTTAGCTTGGCTGCTTTCAATTTACATGGTTATACATGTAAAAGAAGGGAAGAAGGAGACGAAATGATAGGAAATGGATAAAGAGAGACTTTAATTACCGAAAACTCAAGTAGCATTCTTCCCGATACCCCTTCCCCAATCTCACCACCTTATTTTCATTTTTCATTGCATTCTTAATGTAGAGAGAGGCTACACTTAAATTACTTTATTGATTATACAGAAGGATACTTTAGGATTAGAAGAGGAGAATTTTTTAAGACATCTTTTTGAGCAATTACGGCGTCTCTACTGCATTACATTTGTTTTTGTAAATGGGGAAGAATTAGGTAAGCTGAGAGAGCGAGAGCACCACACACACACAAACGCTGGATGAGTTGAGTAAGATAGGTAGTTAGCAAGGCAATTTAAAAATTGTAATGACGATCATCACAATAATAATAGTAGTAATTATTAGGAATTTTGGAGGAGGTCTAGTGCATTTTGTGATGAATACAAAAATGAATGACGTGATTTTCCAAGTATGCATTTAATATTGTAAGCAACCATGTATATATTTACAACTAAGCTTATGTATTATGTAAAAATGCATTTTGATTGCCTTTTTCTCTTTGTTGGCTCGTAATTTATTACTGTCCACAGCACAGCTAGTAGTAGCAGCACGGCAGCAAGCAGGAGTAGTAGAGCAGTGTGCGTATCAAAAGGATTTAAAGTATTCATCCGTGTGAAATTAGAATCTCATTTTGAGACTTTACTCATCTGGATATATTCTTGCTTCTTGTGCTGCTGCTGCGTTTTTTATCTTGTGCTTGTGAGACTGTCATGTTACAGTTGTTTGTGCATACAACGCTAAACACGGCAATTTTTTGAGGATATTACATGTACACAAAGTGATTATTAGCCTGAGAGATGATAATATTAATGATGAGTATGATGAGGAAGGAGCAGCGGAGAGAGATGAGTTGAGTGTTTGGTTTGATGTGCTTGTGTGCAAAGTAAGAAGAATGAGATGGATGAGAATGAAATATTAGATGAGGCAAGGAGGAGTAATAGTAGTAGCCGGACTGAGCACAGAGCTAGAGGAGCACTGATTTTTTTCCTCTCTCTCTTTACGCTCAGTCAGTTAAGAGAATTCCGCCGGAGGATATAATATGTACATAAAAGCAAAGCAATGCGCAATGCATGCATAGTAGTTTGGTACTTAGTACTAACTTGTCTCAGAGGTGGCTTTGTGGCTGTACAAGAAGACGAGAAGAAGAAAATCTGTCTCAAATTTGTACGAGATTGCCGATGATGTGTTTGTGGTGCTGGTGAGGGAATGTGATGCCATGTTACGTTACGCTACAAGGCTTCTGTCGCCACTGCCACTTCTTTTATCTTTCCCTTTTCCTTCCTCCTCTTCTTCTCCTAAGAAATCTTCTCTGACTATGAGTCGAGTAGAAGAGAAGAAGAGAGAGAACATGTCATGCATACAAAAATGAGCACCGCACACACGAAAAATACAACTAAAGTCTAACTTGGTGGTTTTGTGACGGTGGAAGGCGACGAAAAAAAACTTGTAACTTTATACCAAGCAGTATTGAAAAATGCAGCAATGGCATTAGATTTACAATAGATAAAAATAGTCTGTTTTGGGGAGTGAGTTGAAAAGAATTGATGTTGCATATGCATAAATATGTTTCACTAAAGTATTTACTTGGTTGGCTATTATTATTTTGTTGGAGGAAAAATCTTGTATTATTGCATGCAAACGAAAAGATCATTTACCATCACAAGTGAATATATGTTCTTCTTACAAACCATCTTTATGTAAATCTACTATTTTCGAGTTTTTTCCCAAAAATGCTGGATATTGCATTGCAAAGATGCGTAGTAGTTAGGTGTACTTATAACTTATAACAGAAGATTACTTCGTTAGCGGGAGATTACTTTGTTAATGATGATGATCAAATCAAGTAAAGTGCCGTTGTCAGTATTGAAATTAGGGGAAAGCATGAAGAAGTGAGCACCAGTTATTATTGAGTAATATCTTTGACCAGAAAACGAAAAATGAACACAACCTACTCTATGCTTATTATATTTAGATAAAAGATACATCATTTGCTTTGCTACTTGTCTACACCTGCTTTGCCAACAGCACATAATTATTCCGATAAGAACAGTAAGTCAATAAGATGTGAGCTGAACCACTAGCTGTTGCTGCTGCTGCTTCTCCAAGTGATGATAATGAAGATCCAACGAAGATGTGTGTTTTCTTCTTCGCAAACAAATAGCTGTAAGTCATTCGTCTATTTTCCTTCAAAGAGAAAATGTAAGATAGCTGCATACATAACCGCATTGGTTTCAAAGGTGTGGCAACACTGCTTCTTCTCTTCTTCTCTCTTGACTCAATTAATTTTTTGATATGAGAGTAAAAAAGGAATAATCAGCAGACATGTAAGTTATGTTTTTGTGAGGGAATGTGCTTTTAAGAATGAGCACGCAAGTGTGCATGTAATGTATGTACAAAAGAACAACGAGACAGGTTGATCTTGTCGAATTTTCATCGTTATGATTTTATGTTGATGATGATGATCATCATTATTTAGACTTATCTATCACTTTTGTTGTTACATGACAACTACTCAGATTGTCAAATGATTGAGCTACATGCAACATGCATCGTCATTACATCGGCAGATTACATTTTTACATCAACTCCTGTGCTGTGTGCTCATCCCTTTTTGCATCTCTCTTTACTCTCGTTCTATTCTTTGTGTGTATCTGAGGTAGCATCTTGATAGTCATATATGATGCTCATGTTTTAAACATTACAAAACATGCTGGCCACAGGCATAAAACTCTGTTGCAAATGGCCACATGCAAAAGATGCAGCGAATTTATTTGATTTTTTTTTATAAAATTGGAAAGAAAGGGTTGAGTGAGGTGTGGTTTTTGGTGGCGAGATGCAAAGTTTAAAGCATTTGTTTTGCTTGTGATCTTTTGCCTTTTCCAACCATAAAATTAAATGTTTTTTGCTGTTATCGCTTTGATCACATTGTGTGCTGATCTGAGTAAAAAGCAAGTGATAGGTTTCTTGGTTTGTTCTTGCTCAACTAACAAGCAGGGTTTCCCTGCGGCAATGTTTCCTATCGTAACATGATAACCATATATTTTTATATGCCGACCGACCACGGACTGATAGAGAATGTACGAGAGATAAAACAATAATAATATTCATGCGATCTGATGAACAGATCAGCTTACCAACAAGAAAACAAGAAAATGTGTCCCTTTTGCACTAAAACCAACTGCATACTGCATATCATAACTAATGTCGTAATATATGTACTTTATGAAGAGAATATATGTATGATTATAAATGGTCACTTGTTTATTTCGTTATTACTTTCTAAAAAGATATTATGACTGTTATTACAACTTTCATTGGAAAATGATTGTTGCTCGTTAAAAAGTGAGGGGGTTACACTTAAGACAAGCATACTAGCTACATACATTAGGAAATGAACCATCCAAAGGGAACATGTTTATGTGACCAGCAATATTTATATGTGTGGACGTACATATAATATTGCCCATGCTTATTGAATAATTTGTATCTTACGGTAACGCGACGGACGTTAATGCAAAATACTAAATAGTAAATAGAATGAATACAAAATATGTAAATAATTTAATCTTGTAACTTGAGCAATTGTAAGACAAAGTATCTTGAATTCTGAGTAGGTCTTGACTCCCAACCTTTTCCCTTAGTTCAATAACTGGTGACGCTGATGGCATTCTATATATTATATTTTATTGTTATTTTCCTTTTTTCATAATCATGATAGTAATTGGTATGAGTTTCATAGCAAAGTTGCAATTGGGTTCTTGTTCATTCTTGATAAGCATAATCATTATATAGATTTTACTTACTACAGATAAATTATTCTTTCGTCATGACTCTAAAGAAAATATTTACGGGTGCAATGAATTGAACAAGGCGTGTAATATTGTTTCTTTTAATACATCATGGTTTGGGGTGATGGAAATTATTATGGGTTGGTTTTGCGGCTATTTCCGTGAAACAATTCGTACAGAATAGCCAACATTTCATTTTCGCTTAAATTGTTTCCACGATAAGAAAATATGAAGAAGTCTCATGGCGTTATTTAAATGACAGTATCAGCAATCACATCAACAGCGACTTTTTAACTAATTCATTCATTTTCCAGTCAATTAATTGCACATGTCATTAAATAATGAACAAGCTGATTAAAGTTCTATAAATCTCTCTTACGCAAAAATTAACTGTAACCCTTTTGTGGCTAGAATCAATTGCTGGGACACTTTGGCATTTACTTACAGTCACTTGAGTTATTATGCAGAATAAATGCAAAACGCATTGTGGAGTTGTAAGATAAGATGAATGAGTTGGCTGTTTTTTTCCTTTCCTTTGGTTTGCACCCGCAAACAGTAGAGAAGTGATGAATAGCTTTAAGAAGAGAATTGATTGATGACCAAGAGGAAGGCATGTAATGTATGCGTGTGAGCATAATTCATGGTTACATATGTTATTCTCATTAAAAGTGGTTCTCAATTTCCAATCTCAACCGAAAAGTCAATTCATCAACAAGTGTTGCAATTTGCCATGAGCGCTCAGCCATTTTTTTATGTATTTATTTTCCTCTTCGGTTACTGCTGATTTGTTGGTTATCGATTGGATACAGATGCATATTAACAGACATGCACACAAGGGTCTGAGACGAAGAAAAACACAAGGAGAAAAAGATTAGCGTAATATTTTTTAATCTGTTCATTAAGTAGCAAGTGGCAGCATCATTGTAACAGCGGTCATCATCCTAATCGCCATCATCACCGTCGCGTCGTGAGACTTGTCAGACTTTTGGACTAGGTCACAAATCACTCCAGCAAAACAGCAGCAGTCAAGCTTTTCATCATCATCATCGTCTCTTTCATATTCTCATCCTTTTTCAAGACCATTTATCATTGTTTGCGGTGATGGTGGTGGTTTTTAGTGGTGATGATGATGGTGTGCAAATTTTTTAGCCCTTTTAATTTACGATGTGATGTTTTTGTGTGTACCCAAAAGAATTAATAAAAAATGGTTGTATACAAACCATCAGCTCAAATCAGCATGCTGATCACATTCGAATGATCAAAAGAGGGTCTGGGTCTACTGCTTATTAGATAGCACATGACCGACCAACAACTGCTCATTTCTGAAAGACTGCACTGAAGATGAGTTTGCAAGAAACATGGGTTTTTACAATATTTACAATCCAAGTTACATGCCAAACGAACAAACAACTTGTCATGTTGAAAAACCCAAAGAGAAAAAAAAGTATGATCTCTCGTGTTCCATCCTCGCCTTGTTTTTATTAAAAATTAAAATCAATTAAAAAATGGCACAGACACAACATCATCAACTTATGACCATCTTTGACTACACACTACTTCAGCACAGCTAACCCTTCCACCTCATCACTGCGGACAAAAATGTGCCGATTATTTATTATCATTTTAAAAATTCAAGCTTGTTTTCTATCTCTACATTTTGAGATTCCTATGAAATTTTATCTGTGTACTAGCCGACTTTATCTTGTTGGTGGGATTAAACGAAAGCTTTGTCTACAAGGCGTAGGTAACAACGGCAAAAAATATCGTCTTATATCACTAAAAATTAAAACATATATGCCTAAATACACATAACTTATTCATGTTAACATTTTGTTTGACTGTTCTGTTGGTGCTAGTACCATTAATTTTACACTAGGAGGAATAAATATTAGAATAAGGACTAAAATAAACAAAAATTAACATAAGAACGTAATGAATATACATACATTTATGTATTTGACATTGTGGCTTAACTGGTTAAAAAAATCTTAAGGCTTGTACTACCTGCCCTCATCAAAAGCTATAAAAGCGACAAAAAATATCATTTTCAAAAAAAGGTAATGATAATAATAGTAATGGAATGGATTGTAGCGGTGGTTGTGATTTTGACGATACTTGTGAGCCAGTCAAGTAAAGTGAGCTTGTGTTCTGCTTTGCTCTGGTTTGAGTAAAGGAATGTCAAAGTAAAAAGGAAGGAAGCTGAAGTAATAATATAAAAGTTATTGGTTTTTTCTCTCTCCTTGTCTCCTTCTTAATCTCAAGTCATCTCTCATCTCACAACCCAAACACTCTCAAATATTATGCATGGCATGCTTGTTGGCTCGCATCTCATCATCTTCATGTTTTGTCATTCATATTGAAGAAGCACAACCTCTATAACAGATATGCTGCTACAAATATTGTAGGTATATGAAATGTAATGAAAAGTGAGAAGAATGGGGAAAGTTGGTATTTTCTCAGTGAGGAGCAAAGAAGGAAGAAGGGTGACTCTGTTTATTCATTCATGGTAAAAAAAAATTCGACTAGCATGCGACGGCGGTGAAGAAGAAGATGATGATTTTACGACAAGAGCAGCAACCATCACCCTCTCCTTTTTTCAACCAACTCTCTTAGAAGTAGATAGAAGGAATAGAAAGTATTTTTCCCTTTTCCCTCTCAACTTCTCCATCACCTATTATGAATTTGTGTTGGTATGGTGGTGGTGTTTTTGGTGTGATTACTTTTACTACACTCACTCATTCAGCGGGAGAGTCGATTGAGTAAAATAACTGCAAAGGTCCTGAGCCTTATACATTGCATAGCATAATAGCATATTATACATATTCCATACATAAACTTTACATGAGACGAGAGTGTGGCGTAATGCCTATCTTTTTAGCATGGCAGTCAGTGAACAGCAAAAGCTCTTTTTGAGCTCCTCGAGTATTTGTCTTGGGAATAATAATGAATGCACATTCAACAGGAGGGCTGATGCTGATGCTACTGCTGCTGCTCGGCTCTGACACTGATATTTATTGATGATTCCCATGGAGAAATGCGACTCGAAGAATTCGTCACCAACCAACACCACCACCATAGCCTATTACAACAAAAAGTTTTCACTTGACTAAAACTATTTTTCCATTTTGCTTTCGTTTTTTCAAAGGAGTCAGCATAGTTGGTTTTTATTAAAGGAAAACTTTGTTCTTTAAACCAAAGTGGCTCGATCTGGTTTACTGTGCATTTTATGCTTTTATTTCGTTTCTTTTTTAAAGAAATTACGATCAGAATTTTTACATGCCTTCTTATTTCATTTTAGGTCATCAGCGTATCATCATCTACTTTTAAAATGTATGTCATTTTGATAATAAGAAAAACATCAAGAATTTCTATATTGTCATGTGTTAAGTAATGCACGGAGCTTACATGGAATCTTGTGCTTGTACTACACTGATCAAAATATATTAGATTGTTGGCTGGTATAGGATGGGAATAGGACAACTGATGACTAATGCTTTGTACGGTGATAGTCAAAGTAAGTCCCGTGATAGTCGTAAAATGTTTTGTACGTTTTGTTCAGTTGATTCACGTACTTTCACTTTTATTGCCGTCTTACAGCTTATGCCATAATTCTTGGTGATTTTATTGGCATCTCTTTTTTAATAGTGTGCATAGCTTACTCTGTACGATAAAATAATATTTTTCGTGTGATCCCTTCTAATATTTTTAATTGCACGAAAAAAGGGAAAGGACTATATTACGTCACGTTATCAGGATTGTGGAATCCCTCCCTCTCATCCCCTCAGTTCAACTCTCAATCACATTCATCCAGCTAAACTAGTTTCTAAGTCAAAACAATATTCTCTTCTGTAAGAAAGTAAGAAAAGCTGCATATTCTCTTCCCACAAGAGCCTGCAACAGTAACAATGACATCATCAAATCAATCTACAGTTCGCTTGTATTTAATTGCTCTTCCATATTTTCTGAGTGGAGGAAACTACTACTTGGGGAGAGCAAATGCAATGACTAATTACTAAACTTTAATTGGATTTTCCATGGGACGCTGCCGAAGCCGGTTACTCTATTGACGAGGAATGCGGGCTGGCAGCAATCTGGATAAAATTTTGTGCAATCATTATTATATAATTGTATGTACATATTTGAAATAAACGGTGTTATTACACTATTCACTTTATCTTATCTTATCTTTGGAAACTATGGAATCGTCTTATGTGCTCATCTGAAATAAAGTCCAATAATAATAATAGTTAAGCCAACCGCATAGCCATGCTTCATTTCTCTGTTGGACAAGTCGATTAGAGACAATACCCTCCTTCCTTACTTAATGCATAATTTATTAATTCGGCTTTGGCAGCATCCTGAACAATTTTTTTCTTCGCAGTAGTGTGTTTCGGGATGGATATGTATAAATTTCCATACTGTTCGGAAGAATAATATCGCTGTAAAACAGCATATTCCTTTTTTAATTTTTGATGCTAAAAAACCTTTTTTAAATTTTGAAGCTCCTCAATTTTCACGTCCTAATTTTTTTAAACAGGTTTAAATTAAATTTATATCGAATGTATTTAAATTTAAAGTCGAGTAAGTAAATAGTAATTCGTTTTTGAAAATTTGACCATTTTTTTCTAAATAATGTGAAATCATGCTTTTATGCCAGCATTTAGGTTAAGAGATATTTGCAAACAAGATTTTTTAATTGTCAGTACTAGTGTCGTAGCCAAAATGTACGGTTTAAATTAGAATTAAGCGAAGATATTTTAAACTTTGCACTTGCTCAATGTAGTTCCATCTGTTTTTATTTATAAGTTTCCGTTGGGCTTTGATCTGGGCATTCTGCAACGACATCTTGTGATCCCATTATAATTGTCTTATATATTTGCATATTGTTCTGTGTGTACCATTATTTTCGATGTCAGTCTGTTGGTTTTCCTGTATTTCGTTAAGATTTTCACCTTCAGCAGTGTAATATATGCATTTTAAACTATTCGAAAATCTCAGGAATATCCTTGAGATACATAGTAAAAATTTATACAACTTAGGCTGAATCTCAGATATCGTGTTGGCCGGAAGTGAAGATAAATCACTTCTCACAATTAAGAGCCCTTATAAACAGTACGAACAAAAGGAAGTTTAATAGATTAATGTGAACCCAAATCTGTTGTTTTTCAAGGTGAGGATCATATGTCTATTATGTCAATTTTTTCAACATAAATGAAAAACATCTATAAATGAGTCCAGTCAGTCTGATTTTTTCGATGATTTTAGTGAATAAAGGTATCATTGAAATGAGGCAAAAAAAATTCGTAATAACTTTCACCATTTTACCAGTACTTGGAGAGAATATTAGCTTTTTTTAGATTTAATTGTCCAAATGCACATATTCCGGTAGAAAATCAAAGTTTTCAATAAAATAATCATCATTAAGATTCCAGGTTTGTTGGATTGCATGTTGTAGAGTAGGCTTAAGAATAATAGCGTGACTAATAATTTATAAAATAATTAATCATTTGTTGTCGATGCAATTAACAATCTGTCCAGAATATCCTAAAGAAATTGTGGATTTTTTTATTTAAATTTGCACATTTAATATTTATTGTGACCTATGCCGTGCAAAAGCTTCTTTCTTTAGCTTTTGAATGATACAACGCTCAATAAATAGTAAGCTTGCAAACTCGAGTTATGTTGATTTCAAAACTGCCATTTCTATCTTTTGATAAGCAGGGTTGCACAATCCGGTGTTGAATGGGGATCTTAAAATGAAAAATTACAATATCAGATGCAGAGCCCCTCAACCGAACCTTTAACTCGAAACCGGGGTCAACCCCCGAAAAATTAATTTGGAATCTCTATCTAAGACACATCAGGGAGCGAGTGCGTCCTGGGTGTAATCTTAGTACTAAAAAACCCATTGCACCCATGGGTTTTTGTACACAGCCCTAGTTTAACGGAAGTGGGTAAATTGGGTAAAATGTGAATAAACAGTCATTACAATATATGCGTAGGGTAAACTTTATCGCGGCAACATAAAACGTTCAAAATACATCTTCTCTGCTTGCGTCCTAAAAGTGCATCTCAAAACAAGCATCAAAAGCGGGCAGACCACTAATAAGACGTAATCTCCCTATCTCTTGTATTAATGTTCATGCATTTTAGTTTAATGGTTTGCATATGGTTCTTTCATCATTATTCTTAACAAACAACTTACAACAATTACCAGTCTCCCTGTAAAAATACTATATTAAAAATGGAATTGGAGGAAGTCCAGGTAAGATGAAGTCAGTGTTGGGGATCGTTAATTACCGCGGTAGAAATACCGATCGTTATCGTTATTTTGGGTACCGATAACGATACCGTACCGCATGGGCTAACTGAGAAATAACGAGACCGATACCGCAAAAGTTCGTACTCGTTTACTGAGAACGATTACGATACCGCTGCTAAAATTTAATTTGACTTTTTTTCGTGCCCGACGACAGTTTTTGTTGATTTTTAGCCTTTATTGGAGAGTTACACGAAACGTATTTAGCTTATACATGTAGTAAAATGAGTTTAAGAGATTTTAAACTGTTCTGGCACTGAAAATACTCTAAAAATGCCATGTTGCCTTACAGTTTAAACCTGCTATGCGACAACATTGAGCTTTTAAAATAATGATAACGCCACCGGTACCGAAATCGTTTTAAACTGAATAACGAAAACGATAATAATACCGGAAAGTCACATATATGTAATACCAAAAACGATAAAGTTGATACTTTGAAGACAATACCGAGAACGATACCGATACCAAAATTTTTTGGTGATCCCCAACACTGGATGAAGTAGACTTATTTAAATGCTGGTGCTGATAATTTCACGACGCAGCATAAATTTAATCATTGTAAATGAGCATTGAGTGTAGAAGATTGAAATTACATAACAACATACTTTTTGTTCAACACAATTTTAACAATAGGCGACATCATTTTAATTCTGACGAGGACAGATTACTTAGTACTTTTTAATGGGTATTTCAGTTGATTTAAACAAAAATCGTAATGAATGGCCTATTTCTCAACATTGACTCCATATCATATACGCTTTCAATGACATTTCATAATTTTTTTGCTATGTTTTTTATTCCAAATTGCTTACATGGCAATCATCGACTGTTTGATTATCTTGACAACTTTTTAGTGATTTTGCGTTCGAATTCCTCCTTTAATCGTTCCCATTGTATGTCCATGTATGAGTCATAGATGCAAGGTTGTTTTTCAAGCCAGTCCAGGTTCTGAATAGCAACTAATCGGAAGATTTCATGCATGTATAACCCTGTGAATTCATATTTTCTCCCAAGGCTCCACATCTCCTGTAACTTTGATTCTACTTCGGATGACATCGAGAAATATTCATATGAGATGTCTTCTAATTTTTCGTTCATCACTTGGTTGAACTTGAAAACAGGCTGCAGGCTTTGTGTTAGACATTTGGGTCGTCCACAGTGGCTTCCACAACTTCCTGCGACTTGTGTGCTTAAATTGATTACGCTCACCAGGCGATGCATCATTGGTAATGGAAATTTCTTTATGGTATTTTTTGAGTTTATTGCAATTTCGAAATATCTCTGCTTTTCCTCTTCTTGAATGTAACTCCACAAAAGCAACACAACGGGCAGGCTTGTTTATTACATGAAAATTTTTACGGTTGTGGAAACATTTAACACACAATTCAAAAACTCTGTTACATTGTCAATCAATTCACAGTTTTTTACTTGACGAAGGCTATTTAACCCATGGATAACAAGTTTTTTACTTCGGTCAGACTGGCTTTGATTTGATTGCTCAAAGTTCACGGGAATGCTATCATCATTTACACTGACAGCAGATTTCAGATGCATTTCACGACCAATTTACTGGTTAATGCAAGTATCTATTTCACTTTTTATTGCAATTAGATTTCGTCATGCTAGATCATGCCGAACAGCAATTGCAGTGTTTACGCAATATACACAAAATTCGTTGAATAAAACAAAGGGAAAGAGTGTAGCATTATTTATCGATTTTTCTAAAGCGTTTGTTTGAATACCGAATGAAAAACTTATGCGGAAATTAATGACTCACTATAAAAATAAAATACCGCCGTATATTATAAATACACTTATTGATTACTTTAAAAATAGAACATTTACAATAACAAACGGTGATCATAAGTCAGAAAAATTTGATATTTGTTCTGGAGTTCCGCCAGGTAGTATATTAGGAAACTTATTATACACACTTTATATAAATGAAGTTGGTGACATAATTAATCTATCGTATTGCGACGATTTAGCTATCTATACAGAATGTTCAAGTTTTGAGGAAGGAACTCGCGAATTGAATAAATGCCTTGATAAGTTCAATGACTGCTGTATAGCTAACAATTTAAAAATTAATGTATCAAAAACTAAATACATGATATTTCATAAAGCTAAAGACCATCGAGCAGCAAAAGAACAAGTAGGAGATATAATTTTAAATGGAGAAAAGGTTGAGTTAGTTTCAAATTTTAAGTATCTTGGAATTAATATCGATAGTACATTATCTTATAAGTTTGATTGTGAAAGCGTAGAGTCAAAACTTAATGCAGCATTGGGAAAGTTGTACTGAATAAAAAGATGTATAAGTCCAAATTTCCTAAAAACTGTTGTATCAGCATACTTGGTAAGCATTATAGAATTTGGTATTAAATTCTGGGGCCCAAGCAACCCACAATACGTAAAAAGATTCAAAATAAAATAAACAGATTTTTACTTGCATATTTTTACCCTGGACATGTAAAAAAATGGTATACAAAAAATAAAAATAAATTAAAAATGAAGAAAATAGAAATGTATACATTGTTAAATAAAATCTCGTTATTTAGTATAGAAGAATTAATAACATTGTCTTACTTAAAATTTATATTTAAAATTAAAAATGAATCTATATTTAATGGCTGGTTTATTGTTAGTGGTAGTAGAGGTAAAAGCGCCAATAGATTTAAGGTGCCAATAACGAGTACTTCAACATTTAAATGTTCTGTCCAAACATTAGGTATAAATATCTGGAATGAATACTTAAAAAAATTGTACTAATTATCAATAAACCTAATTGGAATGAATATAAGTAACGCATGTAGCCAATGCATGGAAGAGATCATCGTTTTCTTTTCCACAGAGAGGGCAGTTTATTGTGGGCGTAAACTTGTAGGCTTTGTGGTTGATGTAAACACTCGATCGATATGGAAGTCGATCGACATGAAGCCGCATGTTACAGAAAGTCCGTTTATGCTGTAGACTCATCTCATAGGACAGATATTGTTCCTGAGAGTGATTCTCCTTCAGCCTGTGGTAGAAAGAGCTGTAGCTCGAGGTTTCACATCTCTCGATGTCAGCCAGTTTACCTTTGTGAGCATGTAGAGAAATAATATTCCCAATTGAGAGGTGGTTCCAGTTGTAAGGTTCCGACTCTTGTACAACAAAAGGGATCTCAAGTGCTAAAATTTCATTTTTACACGAGTAAACCAATTACTAAGAGATGGAGTGGACTGGCCGGTGTCGAGTTTTATAAGTTCGAGAAGACAAATGTGGGTGTAGCGGGATTGGCTATGATCTCTGATTTTGTCGAGCCAGCATAGTGATCGACGTAGAATATGGAAGGTGGTAGGAAGGATACCGGTTTCCATACGAAGTAGGTAGCCTGGAGAATTAGCTGGAAGGTGCAGTAGCCGTCTAATAAATGTGTTCTGAATTTTGTCAATTTCCAACGAATCATTGAGCCGCCATATTTCAGCTGCATACAGTGGGATTGAGAGCAACATAGAGTCTTTGAGCTGCATCATTGACTGCCAGCAATTGGTTCTGCTCCTTGCTATTAGGCTTATAAGTGTTTTAGTTGCTGCGGCACATTTTGCCTTGACCAATTTGGCGTGCTCATGAAATTTTCCGCATGTGCAGAAGGTAATGCCTAAGTATGTGAACGTCTTCACAACTTCAACCGATTGTTGTCCATACATGAAAGAAGTGCTCGACAAGATTGTCTTATGTTGATGATGGAATATTAATATCTTGGTTTTCTGTACATTAACTTTAAGGCCTAATTCTTCGCAGTACTGTTGAAGAACATCTAGTTTGCGTTGTAGTTGTGTTGGTGAGTCTGCCAGTATTACCATATCGTCAGCATAGGCGAGCACGTGGAAGGAGTGCTTATGATTAAGATTTATACCGCGTATGCCATCCACTTCTGCCAATTTATAAATCTCCTCTATGTCACTTATATGCAAAGAAAACAGCAGTGGACTGGTTAGCTCCCCTTGTAGGACACCTTCAGCAACATATTTTATATTTTTTGTATGTCCGTTGATGGTTCTGACTGACATTGTTGCTACTTCATAAATGCTTTTCAGGACTCGAATAAGCTTGGGGGAGACTCCTATTGTGTTTAGCTTTTTCCACAGCTTCTATTGATTGATAGAGTTTAAGGCTCTAGCAAAGTCAACGAATAGAAGATGCAATTTTCTGCGTTTACATCGGGATCTAAAGATTTCTCGCGTGGCATCCAAAGTAAATACATGATCTACACATCCTCTGCTCTTTCTGAAGCCAGCTTGGGCTTCTGGGAGAATGTTATTTTCTTCCACCCAGGATTCAAGGCGTCTTAGTAAAGTGCTCGTTAGTGTTTTTAGTATTGTATTGATAAGAGAGATACCTCTGTAGTTTCTGGGATCTGTTGTGTCTCCTTTTTTAAACAGCATGACAACTTCAATGTTCACCAAGTCTCGTGGAAATCTTTCAGTGGTTAGACAGCTATTAAAAAGTGTTGTTAAAGCATCAGTTTATTTAAGTGGAAGAAATTTGAGAAACTCATTTCTAATAAGATCCGTCCCAGTACTTTTCCCTGATTTTAGTTTTTTTAGCGCTACTAGAACTTCTTCCCGACTAATCGGGCACTCAAGGACCGGATGAGTAACCCCGGAAAACGAAGTGCTGTCATCTTGACGCGATGGTAAGACTGAATCATAGAACTCTTGCCAAACTTCTTTCTTGATTTCACACGACTGACTTGACTTGCTGTTCAAAGATTTGATCGCTTTCCAGAAGTCAGATGGATTGGCGTTCACTGCAATCTTCTTAGCAATTTCCTATAAGTAATGCTCTTTTTTCGCTTTCAGTAGCGCCTGGAATTCAGTCTTCTTAGATAAAAAACTGTTTAGATGAGGATCCTTGAAGCCCAACCTCTTACAGATCCTTAGACTACCGTTTAACTTCCTTTTCAATTTGAGACATTCGTTGTCAAAATATGGCTGATTTAATGTGGGCCTATTACGTGCTGTCTGTATAAGCCTAGTTAGGCTGGCGTCTTCTTTGATTGCTCTGGCAAAAGATATATATTGATCTTCAACGGAGGTGTTTGGATCAGGGGCTTCAAGTTTGTGCATTGCGTTCTTGAAATCTGCCGCCTTGCATGGATTCCACTTAAGAATGGTTTTTTTAATGTCGAGCAATGATGAATCGGATGTACATTGTCTAGGGTAAGGGGGGAGTGAGACCGTAACGGGTTGATGATCGGAGGCACCAGTATTTTCCACTTTAAAGTCTACGATGTTGATTGCTCTTTTTGGATCTGCTGTAATCTACTACGCTGCTCCCGTTTCTATTAATAAAAGTTGGGTTTCCCTGTAGATCGGACCTTGTTCTTCCATTGCAAATCACGAAGCTATTGCTATCTAAAAGCCCAAGTAGCAGGGTTCCTCTGGATGATACTTCGGTGTCCGAAGAAGTTCTTTGGTGACGAAAGTGACTGTTAAAGTCACGCGGCAGTTGTTGTTCATTGGCTGTTCTAGCGTTAAAGTCCCCGCCGATAATAATATCATCATCAGACTGAAGTGAGTCTATGAAACCCATTATTTCTTCCAAGATCTTGTCATTCTTGTTTCCGGGAGGCACATATAAAGTCGCTATGGTTATCAGATGATTACTTTGTATATGGCGCAGCCGTGCTACGATACAATTTTTGTTGCAGTAAATTGTTTCTTTAAGGTCATATGTATTTTTGTACAGTAGCAACATAACTCAATAAAAATGTAATTGGTGTTCAGGTGTATATTTTTATCATTTAAACCACAAAAGTGACTTTATTCGATACTTTCATAATATATTTCCGTGTGTTTCGAGCTTTGGCCCTCATAATTAAAAATATGTATGCACGCTCTGAGCGTAACTTATATCTTTAAAAAAATTTACTTCATTATATGTTCTTTTCACTTACTATATATAAACCTATACATGTCATGAAAAATATTGTAATTATAATTTAAATTCGAGAATGGAATATGTGGCGGGCGAGCTTTGCTCTCGAAATCCGTCAAATAAAATCCCCTTTGAGGGAGCTAACTAACTAACTAACTAACTACTTGTACAGAAATGAGTTTGAGTGAATATCTAAATTCCTAAAACCGTTAGCGATGAAGCAATTTGTCGTCAATTTATATTGGCCAGATGACCACATACGGAATAGAATCTACTTGAAACGCATGAATCGATCTCATGAAAAAATCAAGCAAGTTTTGCCACCATTGGAAGCTATCGCCTCTGTAAAATACCAAAATACCATGGCTAAACGTGCTAAAAGGGCCACAACAACCACTGCAATTCCAAGTACACCATCAACAAAACGACCTGAACCTGTTTCACTTAATGAGCTACTCAGGAAAGCTACTGTTTCTCTTAAGAAGCCCATCTGCCGTGTCCAAAATCGGAACTTGATTGCTGTAAAGCCCAACGCCAATTTTTATGTAATTTTTATGCTAGTTGTATTTTATAACACATTTAGTTTAATATAATATGCAATGTCAACTTTAACTGTGGTTTTTTAATAATTACAGGATCCAAGAAGGGTCAAAGACTGCAACTTTGATGTTGTGTTCAGGAATGGCTGTCCTTTTGTTGCATGTCGTTCTTGTTTAAGTTATTATTCGGTAAGTGTAATGCATTATAAATATATTTTTGTTTAAATGTTTATTGTAGTATTGTTATGTTAATCCTTTGTTCGTAACTTTTGTAATTGCAGGCTTGCTACAACTTTTCCAAAGGCAAAATGAACCGTTTAGATCCAGATTCCCTGAGAAACGTTTTGCATAAAACCATTAATTTATTCTTGTGTCCAACTTGTGATGTGAAAAGGCTAAATTTTTTTTATAAAACTAACACTGAAGGCTAAAAATTCAGTTTTCACTTATTTCTTAGCAAAAAATGTAAAATGTAATATTGTAATATAGTCCGTCTCTACCATGTTCAATGTAAAATTGTGAAATTATAAAAGTCATAGCCCTTTAGATTTTATTCTACTACACTCTCTATGCAACTGTTTCTAAAATTCATAAAAGCGAAGCATAATTTCAAAATTATGTGACTTAAAAAATTTCTGTCTCCATGATAGGTATAGGTTATTGCATAACGTTAAGACTAGAAATCCTGATGTCTACCACCGTTGGTGATAATGATATGTTATGTAATAATTTATGATTGTGTGGGGGTTGATGCTTGATTTGGAAATTCTTTGTGTGGGGATAACTCCGTGCAATTTTGTTAATAGGAAGCAGTTCCTGTGACCTCCATCGCTACAAATAAATGAAGGTGTGGCTACAGGGGGACGGTCACTTTCAGTTGTCGTGGACAACGACCTAGTCCTGGTTGCGTCATATATGATTAGGGTTCAGGTGTTAGGTGTAGGTGTGAAAAGTCACAGAGTTGGGGTAAACGCCGGGTACTATTAGTCAATGAGAATCGACGTGTTTGATGACATAATCGTCACAAACTGATAAATAAGATAACTGGGGCATTGTTGATCATGATGTGAGTAAATATGAGGTGTATTCATGAAACAATTATGTAATATTTTCATTTTACTGATTATGGAATTATGAATTTATGATGGTAATAGTAGAGCACTACGTATACAATATGAAATGATGATCTGAAGTTTAATGAAAGTTTAAATAGTTTCATTGTATCTCAACATTTTAAATAAGTAACAAACTAAATAAATTAGTTAACGAATCTTAAATGTTTTATGTACTGCTACTGGATTTCAAGTTGTTGTAATTTAATAGTCTTCATAAATCTAACTTCCATGATTTAACCTTGAACCACCTCAGCATATATTCTGTAGGGAAGAAGTCGCACAGGAACCAACCCACCTAAACATATTACGTTACTCCCTAGTCTAGTTAATTCTGATTATCACTCTATACCACTTATCCCATTATAGTTTTTTAGTATATCACAATAATCCAAACCCAATATCGCTCCTCCCCTACAGGGGGAAGCTAGGCGTCTCGTTCGTGAATTAATGAAAGTGCCCGAGAACGCAGATGAAGCGATGTCGGGGCTGGAGCAACGTTAGGGTCGTCCAGAGTTTGTGGTCCAGGATTCTTGTGGATATAGCCAGGAAGACCCCCACGCCGAAGCAAGGAAAACTGTCTATCATTGTGGACTTTGCCGTGGCTGTGGTGAATCTTGTGACCGCCATTACTAAGCTTGAGATGCCGCAGTACCTCCATAATCCTCAGCTGATGCAAGAACTGGTGGATAAGCTGCCAAGTTTTAAGTTGCAGTCGATAATTTGCAGATATGATAGTAGTTCAACCGACGAGAAAGGAAGGATGAAGGCGCCAGTGCAGCAGGAGATGTAGCTTCTATCCCATCAACATCATCATCGTCCTGTCAAAGTTGTGCCGTATGCGGCAAGGATGGATGGTCACCCTAACAATAATAGAATTTCATCGCCTGACAGGAACGAACGAAGTTCACAACAGCAGCAGCCTCACATCTCTTCACCCATTTATTAAACGACAGGAAGTTGTGCGAAAGAGCTCATTAGAAGGAAGGAAACTGCTTATCATACTACTTTGTGAAAGTTATTTGGTTAAGATTATGGTGCTTCAGTGCCACCAGTATCATGATCATGCGGGTTTCCAGTTCACATAGGCGCAGCTAGGACTAGAACTTTGGATAGTGCGAAGGACGTGGACTGAAATCAGACTTTCGCAGTACAAGCTCATCATAAAACCTGTTCAAATCTTTTGGAAAGGATGGACTACAGAGTACTGAAATGCCCTGGAGCAGTGCAACAACAATTTGTGAAGAAGAACGTGGGAGAAGGAGACCTTGTGCTTCTTGTGGAGTAACCACCAACAGCAACTTGGAGGATTGGACGCATTGTTCCGAGGCATCCTGGAGAAGACGAACTTGTGAGGACCACTTGTGAAAACAGTGCAGAGACCGGCAGAACTCTTACACCACTGGATAGCTGCTTCCGCTGTGAATCTGTAAATGAAATGAATGAATCTGAATCTGTAAATAAAACTCTAGCAGTGAATTGCTCTAGCGACCACTTTTATGTATACACAAGCATACCTTATAGAGAACCAATCTAGATTTATTTATGTTGCAAGCTCATCTCATACATTCAAGCAAGCTAATATTTAGTGAACAATTATAACTCACAAACTAATTTTAAATAGCTAAACTGTCCCCTTAGAGCACATGATGTAGGTCACAGAAAAGTATTTATTTGATAAATGCACCAGGCTAAGGAAAGTTATATTTGTTGTCTTGGATGCTTCACGCAAATTGATATCATGAGCGTTTTTACAATTTGAATGAATTGAGCATTTCAAAGACCTCTTGAAACCACACGTTTCAAGAGGTCTTTGAAACCACACGAAAGACAGTTTCATCACTCCTTGTATTTATTATTATACTCCTGATACATATTTAAGTTTTTTGCTGTTAAATTAGTTGAAATACCTCGAAAACGCTGTTAAATCCTGAAAAAAAATGAAAAAAGAATAATTAATGCATTTGCAATCTTCATAGTTTAAATTCAATTGTAAATCATGTCATTAGTTTGTATTTGAAGTTTTAGTACTTTGATCACATTATTATACGAAATATCATGGCATGCATTTAGGTATGAGATATTAGATGCATAATTAAAGGTTGTGCTGTTATTTGTTAAAACTGATTTTAGGTAGTCATGAATTTGATAGGTTACATAGATGACATTTTGTTTGATAAGTAGCTTCAGAATTGATTGAAAAAGGATTTTAGCGCACCGCACTATGTATTTGCATTAAGTTTGATTGTAGACGAAGTGAGATTTGGTGTATGTGAAATTGATATGGGGTGTACTATTGCAGTGAGACTATATGCTGCGACAAAAAAGGCTGGTGCATTCGAGCGTGTGAAAAAAATCAAGAAAAAAATCACGGAGCAATGCTCTATGACACGTCAAAAAATCTAAAAAAGACTGATAATTTCACTGAAAACACAGAAAAATAATAAATTAACCAAATAAAGATCAATACTTACCTGATCTGATGATATTTGATGATAGTAGCACTAGTTAAAACTTTCGTTTTGACGACTGACAGTTTGACAGGTAAACACAACACAGCAATTTTAGCAAAGCAGAACAGTTCGACGGATTGACAGGCACACAGCACAACCATGAGTAGTGAATATGATTCTGGAGGATATGAGCTATGCAGTTTATGGAGTTTTTAGGCGTCCAAACGTTACAATAATTGTCAATAATTGACAAAAAATTTGCATATCCATTTATTTACTGAACTTTGATTTATGAACTTATTATAATTTAGTATCGTTTTACTAAATGAAGTATTGGATAAATTCATTAGGCAATGCATTTGTGTTTTGGACGCTTATGCTCTTTGTTTCGTGTCATGCCAAATAGGGTTTACTAGTTTCATGTAGATATCATCAGTCAACATCGTTCTGTGTACTACATAGAAATTGGTAGTTTTTGAAAACAACATTTGAAATATAATTAGGGGACCAAAAGGTCCCCTATGAACTTTTTTGTTTATTTTTGAAAATCTCGAGTTATTGCATTACGTTCTCACAGAGATCATATGAACAAATATCCATGTATCAACCGTCCATCCTTTTGATTATCACCTTGTAAAATTATATTGATTGACAATGCTCTCAAAATAGTTATAAGTAGTAATGGGAGATGCGGGTAAGATGTGCTGGAATGCTGTGACTTAATACACGGTTCACTGCTAATCTGGCAGGGTTTAAACTTTAAGCGGTGCTGGGCGGTGAATGTGGTGCTACCGGAAAGGGCGAAGTGATGATTACCATACTAACGGGAGGCTGTCATATTTTACAAACAAATGACATTGAATTAAAACATGCTCTCCGTTTCATCATGTCATGTTTCACCTTGTCTATTTATATTTACGCACCACTTCTCTATCAGTGCCTTGCCTATCTATTTAGTAAACACCTCTAGTCTGGAGGAAGATGAGAAGTTGTGTACCAGATCTAGGCAATGTGAGTCGTCTTCGGTAACTGGAAATTAGATTACATAAAATTTAATTTCCTACACTAAAGCCAAACTTTAAACCATACTAAAATTGTTTAGATTAGATTAATTGAGAAATGTAGTTTGAGCTTCTGTGTCAATACCTTTTCTTTAATTTCCACCTGGAAACTAGATGACTGAATGTGATACGAGTGGATACCATTTTATCCTAAATGACAGATAAATCACATCTCAATTTAGTAAAAAATATTAACTGATACTCTCTCCCCTGTCTATGAAATCACCACAAATAAAATTCACTTTACTGGAAAAATAATATATGTTTTACCACTGATTGTTCCCAGCGCTCAGTCACTCGGAGGAGTTCAATTACAGACAAGTGTTCCTAACAAATTCCAAAATTCAACTGCTGAACTGATGGCTCTGTCTTTTCCTGGGTACTCAATTCTGACTGCGTTCCTTTTACTGCAATGACAAGTTATGATAGCACCAAGCAGGAATTTAAATAGTATACTGAAATTAAATTAAATTTTATGTTTATACTGAATGAATGCAAGGTACTTGTAATGCTGAACTTATATGGACCAAGTTCATGGTTATCCCGCTTCTCTATTTCATTTACCTATCTTCACCCCACCAAATGCAAATGAGCTAATATGCATTCCACCCTAAAACCCCTTTAGTACCTTCTCCAACTGCCCCATATTCTGGGCCGCACTGACCCCTCAATCCTGTGTTGACTGCTGATAATGGTGAGCGAAGATCGGCCAGTTCAGTGGATTCCCCCCGAATATAGTTGAGCTGATTCCCTGGCCCAGGCGGGCGATGAAACGTTCTGGTTTTGGTTTTGGGATGCCCGCGCTGAAAACAATGCTTAAGCCAGGGCACCCGTCAATTATGTTAAGGATTGTGGTGAAGTAGGTAGCGGGGGTGGCGGCGCAATAGTGAATCTCGCCCCAACTTCCTTTCTACTCGTTTTCATCCAACTGCTACTGGCTTACGCGGCGTCTGCTGATGTTGTCTTGCACCACCAATTGGTGTGGACATTTCTGCTGGTGGCTTCCATCCTTCCAGCGGAACAACTTTCTTCTGTGGAGGAGGTTTCCATTCCGCAAATTTCATATATTTCGTAAGCGGCAGCGGCGACATCTAATTACCAAACGAGGCTTCATTCTTCGGTGGCACCCAATTTACAAGCGAAGCTTCTTTCTTTGGCTGTGGTGGTATGTTTGGCCTCTGGAGCTTGCTTTTCCAAAGTGGCATGTACTGCGTCTGACTCGGCGTGGGTACTACGTGAGCATCCCTGGATTCAAGTTGGATCGAGCTAGGATCTTGGTAGGGGTTCACCGTTTCTTCAGGTGCTTACTCCCCATCCTCCTCGTCAGATAGCTGATGGGATCTGTTCCTTTAGTCTTTTGCCGCCTCTTCTCTCATCTCCTGAGACAGCGTCAGCTTTTTCAGGGTCTTTTCTATCTGTTCATCAAACATTAACGCCAGCAAGGCTGCCTGTGACGTGGGTCCGGCGTCGTCCTCCACCCGTCTTTGGACTGTCATGTTGGGGCGCGACAATGGTTTTCCTTGTCTTTGTTATTCCTGAAGGCGTCACATGGGGAGTGCTGAACACGTAAGACGGAAAGGTAGCTGCTCCTAACCGTTCAGGTGGTACTCCAGTTTTGGCCGGTGGAGATCTTCTCCTGCGTCCACTCGCTCCAGGATTTCCGTCCCCTCCAAGGAGCGCAGGATCTATTTTTCTTTAAACTGTATCCGTAACATATATTCGTGATCTACTCGTCGAGCTCTATCAGATAAGCACATTCATTTTAAAATCGCAGGACCTCTTACATTGGGTGTGTTGAAAGTTGGTGGAGTTACATTAATGCATTATAGGATACCGTGCGTTACCTGCATTGGTAAATGCCGGAGAATGTTATGGATAAAATTATTAGATGGTTTGGTAATGGCTGACTGTGGAGTATTATTACTAAACCAAACAACATTTAATGGCCTTCATAAGATAGTAGTTTGTTTTTTCTAGCGCGCGTTGTTGTTGAGTATCCCCATGTGAAATACTTCACGCAGTCCCAGTCATAAAAAACATCAGTGTCCCAATCGTGAGGTAGACAATTATGCTTGTTACCCCACTGAAAGCGTAGCGTCAGCAAGTATTGTCTTTAACATGTTTGTCCGTCCATCTGTCTGTCCATCTGTCTGTCTGTCCATCTGTCTGTCTGTCCATCTGTCTGTCCGTCTGTCTGTCCATCTGTCTGTCCGTCTGTCTGTCCATCTGTCTGTCCGTCTGTCTGTCAGTATCCACTATAACTCCAGAACGCACTGACCAATTTGCTCAAATTTACTATGTGGGTCGCTATGGCCAAGGGCAAGAACCCTATTGATTGTCAGCCCCCATGGTCAACCCCGAAGGTCAAATTCGAAAATTTTCAACTTATTTTAAGCGAGTTTTAAATTGCTTTAATTCACGTTAACAATTAAAATGATGTATAAAACGGCTTTAGGACCCATTTCGTTCTGAAATCTTTGCTTGATCTAAAGCTAAATACTTTGTGAACTCGTAGGCAAAGTATTTAGCTTTAGGCTTATGCTTTGTGAACTCGTCTCAAAGCATACGCCTAATCCAGTCCATTTTGTGCAAAAGAAACTACCTCGGAATAGATCCATGGAGCATATTCATGTTAAAAAATAAAAAGTTTTTAAAATCTTTTACATGAGTTCTGATCATTAAATTGAATTATAAAATCGTATTGCTAGTATAAGATTGCTAGTATTGCTAGCAGATACAAGTAAGAAAAACAGATTACAAAAATTAGGTAGAGCTAGTTAAAAGCTTAAGAGAATTTCTTTATTTTTTTGCCTTTTTATATTCTAAAACCGGTTTTTTCTTCATCTTGTCAGCCGCTGCTTTCCTGTCAATTTATTACGTCTGCAATCCCTATCATGTCCCCGTCCTATACCCGTCCTATCCCCGTCCAGTCTGCAGTTTTCTTTTACGTCTGTTGTTCAAGATGTCTAGTATGTATCGTTCCACTTTATGCATGCACAGGTATTTATCGCTTGAGAAATTTCTTTGAAAAAACTAACCAAGACTAAATGTTTTATTCCGAATTTGTTAATAGTCGTTGATGGTAGGTCAAGTATGCTTTTTACATCCTCACAAATACAACATTTTTTGTCTGGTTCTGCTTTGTTGCGCAAATGAAGTTGTTCAATATAAATTTGTCTCCATTCTGCCAGCCTTTCCAATACTCGTTTCGCATTCTTCTCGTCACCCATGTGCCTTTTTTTAATGTTCTGTGTTAGTCCACATAAGACGCTGCTTACATATTCTTCAAGGTCAGCTGATTTGTTACTTCGATCGCTGGAGTATCGTTTTCTGTTACTAGTTGAACTGGGTCTTCTTTTAGTTCATCTTAGTCCTCTTTGATGCCAATTGTAGATTCTATATTACATTCCTCTTCACTACTATAGTAATATCCTTGTAAGTCGATGTCTGAATATTCATCTGAGCTCTCGTCTTCAGTAATGCATAAATGCTCGTTTTGCGTCATTTTGTTTGTTATTTTGACCTTGACGTCCACATCACCACGGCATATCTTCTGAATGTTCCGAAAAATTAAACAAGAAACTTAAATCATCACAAATGGAAATATTTAAGTTCAGATTTTTAAGCCGATAACAATTTTGGAAAATTTCTCACTATCGACCCAATGAATTGAGTTCAATAATACAAACCGATCGTAATTTTGTTGCCCCAGCAATGAACTTTTTTATTTTAAAGTCGTTTTCCAGATTCACTTTCAGTAGTTTAAAGATCGTTATAACTTCTTAATTTGTTTCCTATTCATTTTCTATTTTTGGTTTTAATCCGTAGACAACAATATTTCTGCTTCTTTCTGAGTCGGCTTGATTTTTAATTTGCATGCTAGCACTGCACTTTTGGTAGTCTGAAGACGTTTCTTTTTCTATTTCTCTTAACTTCCCCAATTTGACTTTTTGCCGTTTTAACAACGATTTAACTGTCTAATTTTGAAGCTAACAGATCAATTTTTAGTTCAATTATTTCTATTTTCTTTTCCAACTGCGTAAAAAAGTACATTACGTTGTTGAAATCCATATTGACTATGCCTTCTTAACTATAACCTGTTTGACGGGAGCCTGTTCTAATCAGAGATGCTACTCGGTTGGTTGGTAGATCAGAACTTCGTGCAAAAGAAAATACAAAAATATAATCGATGAATATTAGCTCCTAATATTCATCAGTATGTTTTTAATAAAATGTCGTATCTAATTTCTTCAAACATGAATTGGACAAGAATAGCTGTGCCATTAAGTTCCCACATTCGTGTTTATTCGTGTGCTACTAGCGATTTTACTTCGGGTCTCTTTGCCAAGTAGCATTGCAAACACGAATTTGGTTTAAACTAGTATCCAATGGCCGAAGTAGCAAAACTAAAGCTGGGATTAAAACATGAAATATATTTTTACCTAAAAAGAAACTAAGCTCACATAATCCAAAGTTGAATTGACTGCTTTTCCTCGTCAAAGCTACACTGAAGTATTCCAAAGTAACAGTACAATTGATCACTGATGATTAAATAATTTTAACTAAAATTTTAATAGTATCGACTCACATTTATTTAATTCATGGGTATATTTTGAAAGGTTGTATTCTGGAACGGTATCGGAGAAATTTCGGAACCTATTGATGTAATTTCAAACATCCAAACAATTAAAACTTACATTGACAACTCAACCTTAAAACAAATGAGCTGGGAGGTAGTGTATGCTGAAGTTGAATTGTAAGTCATTGTTTTGAACTTTTGATATTTAAAACTAAAGTTATGATCTAATACAGGTACACCAAGGGTGTTATTCCAAAAACGCTGGTACCCGAAAAATAGCTGTAACTTGTTTCTTACCCTCATTGTTCTTCAAATGGTATTGCTTTGCGAAACAACTTTGGTTTGCGAAACTGGATGCATTATACCTTATTCCCATTTGCACACTCTATATTAATATTTATTCTGCTGCCAAGTTTTACGCAATTGCAATGTGTTGAAAATGGGGTGATTTCGAAATATGACAGATGAAATCTTAACTCAACGCCTCAAAACAAATTGCCCACTTCCATAAAAATCAGATTAAAATTCCAGTTTATATTTGGTCACAGGATAACCAACTAATTCAAATGCAGAATAAATACCTCACAACTTCAACTTCATTACAAAATTAATCGCTATTTTTTAAAAAACAATTAACTTAACTCCTAACAACTTTAAAGCGTTTGGCCAAAGAAAATATTTGATTGCTGGCTTACCGCTTTACGGCAAGGTTTTTACTCGAAGGAGAGGCTCCTGTACTTAAGAGATTCACAGAGCGAGTGATAAGATAGTGTGGTGGTGTCTCTAACACCGAATATCAGCAGCAACTAACAGCAAGATATCACATCGGTTAAGCAAACCACAGAGTGAGGGCTACATCTGTACGGATAGGGTGACACAACAACAATGCTAGAGCTTCTAGGATGCAGTGAAAAAGCTGTTTTGTGGATGAAAAGTGTGTGGTAACCACGTGTCACATACAACCTCTTTACATCTCAATTACCGGGCTACCACATCACATGAAAAGGGGTTATCTCAGAATGGGTTGTACAGAACGGTGCATTGTAGAATCTTTATATTCTGGTCTAAACTTAAGCTTAGCAGTCCAGTCACTTGACTCATTTGTTTGTGTTTGTTCTTTTATGATGTGTAAAGTAATGATGACTTATGGAATTGTACGTACGAGTAATGTCCTATTGTGTGATCTACAGATTAACTACTTATTCATTTACCTTTTTATATACTCATTTGACTTATTTTGTATTCATTATAATATTTAGGATGTTCGATGAACTTCCATAACCTTGGTGAACTACTTTTTGCCCTCTAAAAGTTAGCGTCTTTTTTGTCTATAATACCAAATGCATACTCTGTGCCCAGAAAGTGAGTAGCAAGCGAGGTGAACTGAGGACTCCAGCATTCTTTATACTTTATGTACTGGTTCTTCTAGCTATTTTATCCCAATTAAACTTTTATATTTTAAATTCAATCAAATCTAATCAATTACGTGTTTTAATCATTGAGCCATTAATTAAGCAATCATATAACAAATCAATTTTATCCTCATCACCTCCAATCGTAATCATATTCAAAACCACCCTTGACACATGCACCAAGCAAAACCAAACCACACACACACCTACATGGGTTAGAGTACATTTTGCGACACAATCGATTTAAGTTGGAATTTTGCAAATCCACACATTAAATTTTAGTCCTGCATTTTGAAAGCATTTTGGAAAATTATCGTGAGTTCAGTATTCATCATTGAGTTGAAACTTTTTGCATTTTGAAGAGCAATATCCAAGGAAAATAATGGGTCATCTATAGTGCAAAATTGCATGCAGGTGTGCAAGCATTGTTCAATGATTCCTCAACCAGGCGATGTGATTTTATTACTTTTAGACAGTTCAATTTTGGTGTCGGTCAAAAAAAGTGCAGTTTGCACTGTAGTTGACTGACACTTCCCATTTTTCGGTGGGATAGTACCAACTTAGCTACTAATATACCCACCATGACTCATGGTCAATATCATGTACTACTAGGTGAAAAAAATGCTTGAAAAATTTAACGGGGACTGCATATCTATTTTTAGACTCCGCATGTGAGGATCAATATAACCCGCTTGAAATATCTCCATACCCATCAACGTTAATTCTCATGTTTTGTATTGTCTAGAAGTTGATTTCAAAGTTATATATAAAAGTAAAATGAAAATGTTGTACAATGACTTTTGAGATTATTGGATGGCGAATTCAAAAATCCTAATCTGAAAAATTCATTGTTACTTTTGGTTTGGTGGTTGGTCAAAGTCACTATCACCGAAGAAAAAAAAGACTAAAATTATAGTGAAGTGCAAGTGCATCTACACTACTTGCTCTCACTAATCCTTCATCACCCAAAAGGTTACTTCATGCAAACACCATATGAAGGACTCTCTTAGATAATAATTTATATCGAGCTTATTTAGTGGAGTGGGGACTTGATAGAGGATCTGAGAGGAGACACAGCAATTCTTTATCGCTCCGCAAGGATATATTTTAAATTTTGACCTATTGAATACTGTAGTGCTTCAAAAAAACAGAAATTAACACCATTCGAAAGCTCTTTTTCCAGTGACCGTTTAGAATTTTAGTTTGCAGTGCTTAACAGTGATAAAGTGAATTAATTGAAGGCATTAAGCAGTGTTTTCGCTGTGAGTCCAGTGACATCATTTTATTTTTTTTCTGAGAGAGAGAAGACTCCTGTTGCAATATGCAAATTGGTACCTTTTGCTGTACCTTTTCCATCAGCACCTTTTCCATCATCACCACCACCACCTTTTTCTCATCCTGATGAAATAGAAGACCCTCGTACGCATTTGCTTGATATGAAAATAGGATTCTTTCGGTAAAACTGTAAGAAATTAACGCATGATTGATGCTCTAAGGTTTTGGTAGTCGAAGGAAAAGCTCATATTATGCACATTGAACACTCCTACTGTCAAATTTGTTAGCAGAACAAAGGCCTAAACAACTTAAACATGCAAGCTTGTTTTTTGTACTTCTTCTTTCTTCCTCTCAATGTGGATGCATAAATACAGTGTCAGTCGTAGAATGACTTACTAAGTATTTATCTATACTAATAGTGCTTTACACAGAACATAAAATATAGTCGGATGACAGAATTCTGACTTTTCTATACGGTATACAATCCACCGCACATTCTCGCCTTAAATACCAGCATTAACTAGGCATTGCGTTCGAACGTAATATAATAGTGACTAGCAAAACGAACCAGAACACTTTTGATTCTCGCATTTAACAGGCGTTAAGTACGAATGCAATATACTTGTATTAAGACAAGCCAGCTTAAGCGTATTCAGCTATTTATCTTCTGTAATACAGTACAGTAGTCCGTACTTTACAGAGAGGATGATCAAGTATAATGATCGTTTCTGTACAGTAAAACTTGCGAAATCATAGATTATGCACAGGGGCCGTACCTTTTATTTTCTGTTAGTCTGTACGTAGTCCGTACTATTCTGACAGGAGATTTAAAACAGTAAAACTTGAGAAGTCATAGAATACGCACAAAAGCAATCCTTTTTATTTCCTCTCCGTCTGTACGTAGTCCGTACTATTCGAACAGGAGATTTAAGCATACTCATCATCTGTAACAGGCAAGTATTGATGATACAAGAATTTTTCCTAGAACATGCAAAGCAGCAACACTACTCCAGAAAAAGCAGCTGAATATGAAGGCGATAGCTTAAAGTCACCCAGCAGCAAACGTTTTAAATTCGCCTTTGAAGGTCCCTCAAATTTTGCCGGACATTCACCCAAAAAGCAACCAGTATTGCCGCTACAAGGCAGTGGGGACATTTTACTCGCAACTGCAGAGGATACTTGTAAGAGTAAGGAAATGGAGGAAATGATGAAGCAGATCCCAACAAACACAACAAAAACTGATGCCACAGTTTCTAACGTGGATGACAAAGTGTCCAAGGTGGATAACAAAGTGTCCTAGGTGGATAACACAGTTTCCAACGTGGAAGTCAAAGTCTACAGCATGGAAACTAAAGTATCTAACGTGGAATACCAGATGGAGACCATTACTGAAAAGATCAAGAATGAAAACGTGATGCTTAAGCAGAACCTCGAAGTGGCAAATAAAATGATCAGACTCCTGGAAGATGCTCAACTCCACGCCATGGACCGTCTCAACGTTAATCACCTTATTTTTAATGGCATCACCGAAAACAGTGCTGAAACTCCTGGATCCCTAGTTACTAGGGTTAACCAGATCATTCATGATCTCGGGCTTGATACACCTTGCACTTCAGCAACACGGGTCGGCATGGTAGGATCTCAAGCTCGGCCAATCAGAATTTATTGGCTAAACCAAGAACACCGTAACCGAGTGCTCAGCAGCTCCAGGCGACTACCTAAGGGTATCTACATAAACAAAGACATCCCAGCGGCTTTAAGGGACATTAATAAGAAAATACGAAGGAAAGCAGGAGAATTGTACCGACGAAAGGTCAAGTATGAGTATCGCATCAACGGATTAGTAGTCAAAAATGAATTCATGCACCACGAGGACATCACTTTTGAGGACGATGATCTATACCAAATGGATCAATCACCCTCAGCATAGGAATTCGGCCAGCTCACACACACAACTCAAAATACTTCAAAGATTAGTAAACACAAGAAAAAGGAAATTTTTAAATAATAACATAACATTCTGGAATGTACACGGAATAAAAACCATTTACGGCATTGACAAAAAAATTTTACTAAAAAGCTGTCATATTGGGACTAACTGAAACATGGGCGGAAAATCAATCAATAACACTCCCAAAATACTTAAGTAGTTATAAATACATAAATAGCCCGGCTACTCGCACGCAAGCAAGAGGAAGATGTAGTGGTGTTATATTGCTACTGTACAAAAATACATATGATCTTGAAGAATTGATTTACTGCAACAAAAACTGTATAGTAGCACGACTTCGTCATGTACAAAGTAGCCACGTGATTACCATAGCGACTGTATATGTGCCTCCCGGAAGTAAAAATGACAAAGCCTTGGAGGAAACGATGTGTCTTATTGATGATTTTCAATCTAATGATGATACTATTATCGGAGGTGACTTTAACGCAAGAACAGCAAGCGCGCAACAACTGCCGCGAGACTTTAACCCTCACTTTCATCACCAAAGAACTTTTGATGATCAGCAGTGATTGATGAAATAATGATTGATGCTGTGAGCTACTACGTACTGAGAAACTACCGGATGACCGGTTTCGATTAAAATTTATTCATCGTCAGATCCTATTTATAAATTAAAATAAAATGACATTGCATTAAAATTGGTGAAATTAAAATATATACTAGATGGACATTGTAATTTATAGTTATAAATAAAATTATAAATTACCAAAGTTTCTTCAAAATTAAATACAATTATAGTTGAATACACTTCATATTTTTGTGGCTCATTTATCTATAATAGAGTAAAGACAAAACACGGTAAAAATAAGTACACTAATGTTTACACGAAAATTACCAAGTTATAATCTGTATTTAATGTTACACATTTAATTATGTACCTTGTAAAAATTGAGACAGTAAAATGCTTATTTTAGTTATATTACATGTTGAAAGCTTGAGAAGTGAATGAGTATAACGGTGTGGGTTGGAGAGACAAAAAAGATAAAAAACCGACCGCCTTTTGTGTGCTTTGTTTCACTTACACTTGGCTTTATCTTTTTCGATGGCAGCTAAAACTTTCTTAAATTGATCTGGTATTGTAAATGCATATTGCACATTAATACTATTGGCTATTGATTTTAAACGTTCACTGATACACCTGTCCAGTGCCATATTAATATTCAACTCGATAATTTGTCTAATAGGAAATTTGTAGTAAGGTAAAATCATAAACACATTTTCCCTATTCATTGTGAGTCTTGTAGAGTTGACTGGACATGTATTAATATGAAAATTTGTGTGTAGATCTAAATGTTTTTTATGGAAGTCTGATTTTGGTTTAATTAGTTGTAGTCTATCAAGTGTCAATAAATTAGTTTTTGTTTCTTCTAATAATTGTTTAGGATATAATCTGCGAGAAAATTTATCGAACAGGTTTTGTAATTTTATTAACCTATCATTTTCCTCGGAACACGATCTTATAACTCTGAAACCACAAGAAAATGGCAATGATTTTAGCATGTGTCTGGGGTGATTTGATTCGTAGTTCAAATATTCATGTTTAGACATTTCTTTCTGCTATAGTGATGTTGTAATATTATTTTCTGAATCCAGTGAAATAGTTAGATCTAAAAAATTCACACTGTTCATTGAATGTTCGGTAGTAAATTTTAAGAAGGTGTGTGTAAATGTTGACTGTATCCACTGGTCAGTAGGGATATTTATGTTTGTCGTGTCTACTATACATATCAAATCATCAATAAATCTACCTTTAAATACCATTTCCGGCTGCCAGATATTACTTAATTGAATGTCTGCCGTTATATTAGGAATTGAAACACTGGCATTATTGCCCATTTGGATGCCCCGTTTTTGATAGAAAATTTCATTACCAAGCTGTAAGAAACTATTATCCAGACAAAGATGTAATAGAGATTTTAGCTGAGTTTGACCAACTTTAAAAGGTAAATTCGCTCGGTTTGCGTATTGATTGAAAAATTGTATGCAATTGTCTTTACAAATTTGAATGGGGAGCTCTTGATACATAGATTGTATATCAGCAACAATTAAACAGTAAGTTCTTGTTGGATCTAGTTGATCGAATCGATCTTGATGTAATAACCAGAGTAAATGTGGAGTACCTATAATGAGAGTTGGAATGAAGAGTGTTAATGGTCTTAAAATCTCGTCCAACAAAATAGAAAATCCCCTATTTATTGTTTTCACGTTACTACATATTGGTCGTCCAACAGGAATATTTGTAAACGCTTTGTGTATTTTAGGTAAGATATAGAACTTGGCTGGTGTGAATGTTTTTGGTACTAATTGGCTTATCTTAAATTTAAAGTTACCAAATAACAAATTATTGATGTGCCTTGATTTGTCTTGAAATATTTGCATTTCCATATTGTAATGAGCAGATGTACTTGGTGTGTATGTATTAAGATCTTCTAACTGCCTACTCATCTCATAATTGTAATCCGTTTCATTCATAATTACTAATCCTGCATTTTTGTCACTTTCTACGATAACTATACTATTATTTTGTATGAACGTGGAAAGTTCGTGAATAAGGTACTCATGAATTGGATTACACTTGCTAGAAAAACACGCAATATCTTTTTTACACTGAGCAAAAAATCGATCAGTAAATAGCACATTTTCTAATGGACATGATAATTTGTTTCCTCCTACAGACTTTTTTACTTTAATCAATAATTAACTGACTCCGAAATATCATCCAGAGGAACCCTGTTGCTCGGGCTTTTAGACATAAATAGTTTTGTGATTTGCAATGGGAGAACAATGTCTGATCCACAAGCTAGCCCAACCTTTATAAATAGAAACGGGAGCAGCGTAGTAGAATACATAATAGTAGATCCAAAAACAGCAATCAATATTGAAGACTTCAAAGTTGAGACAACTGGTGCCTCCGATCATCAATCCGATCATCCTTACCCAAGATAATGTACATCCATATCACCAGTATTTGATAATAAAAGGACTCTCCTTAAGTGGAATCCAAAAAAGGCTTTAGACTTCAAGAACGCAATGCACAAACTTAAAGTTCCGGATCCAAATACGCCCGTTGAATATCAATATACATCTTTTGCCAGAGCAATCAAAGAAGCAGCATGCCAAAATGGGCTTGTTCAGACATCGCGAAATAAGCCAACAATAAATCAGCCATATTTTGACAAGGATTGACTTAAATTGAAAAGGAGGTTAAACCGTAGTCTGAGCACCTGTAAGAGGCTGGGCTTTAAGTCACCTCATCTTCACATTTATCTATCTAAGAAGACTGAATTCCAGGCACTGCTGAAAGCAAAAAAAAGAGCAGCACTACCAAGAAACCGCCAAGAAGATTGCAGTGAACGCTAACCCTTCTGATTTCTGGAAAGCAAAATTTGAACAGTAAATCAAGTCTCCCTTGTGAAATCAAGTCTGGCAAGAGTTCTATGACTCCGTTTTACCATTACGACAAGATGACAACACTTCATTTTCCGAGGTTACTCACCCGATACTCATCTTTTCGATTAATTCGGAAGAAGTACTCTCAGCACTCAAAGACCTGAAACCAGGGACGTCCTGGGACGGATCTAAGCAGAAACGAGTTTCTGAAATACCTTCCACTGAAATGTACTGACGCGTTAACAGATTTCCACGAGACTTGGTGAACATTGAAGTTGTCATGCTGTTTAAAAAAGGAGACATAACAGATCCCAGAAACTACAGAGGTATCTCTCTTATCAATACAACTTTAAAAACACTGACGAGTACGTTACTAAGACGCCTTGAATCCTGGGTGGAAGAAAATAACATTCTCCCAGAAGCGCAAGCTGGTTTTAGGAAGAGTAGAGGATGTTCTGATCACATCTTTACGCTAGATGCCACTCGGTAAATCTTCAGATCTCGCGGCAAACGGAGAAAATTGCACCTGCTATTTGTAGATTTTGCTAGAGCCTTCGACTCTATCAACCATGAGAATATGTGGAAAAACTAAATACAATAGGAGTCTCTCCCAAGCTAATTCGAGTCTTGAAAAGCATAAATGAAGTAGCGACAATGTCAGTGAGAACCATCAACGGCCATACCAAAAAGTATGAAGTAGCTGAAGGAGTCCTGCAAGGGGAGCTGACCAGTCCACTGCTGTTTTATTTGTACATCAGTGACATATAAGAGATTTAGAAACTTGCGGAAGTGGTTGGAATACGTGGTATTAACCTTAATCACAATCACTCCTTTCATGTGCTTGCCTATGCTGACGACATAGTTATACTGGCAGACTCACCAACACAGCTACAACGTAAACAAAACTTACTTCAACAGTACTGTGAAGAATTAGGGCTAAGAGTTAATGTACAAAAGACCAAGATCTTAATATTTCATCATCATCACGAGAAAATCTTGTCAAATACTACCTTTATGTATAGTCAACAAACAGTAGAAGTTGTGAAGACATTTACATACTTGAGGGTCACATTCTGCACATGCGGAAAATTTCATGAGCACGCTAAAGCAGTCAACGCAAAATGTGCAGCGGCAACTAAAACACTCATAAGCCTAATAGCAAAGAGCAGAACCAACTGCTGGCAGTCAATGATGCGTTTGAAAGACTCCATGTTGCTTTCGATACCGCTGTATGCAGCTGAAATCTGGGGACTAAATGAATCGTAAAAATTGACAAAATTCAGAACACTTTCATGAGGCGGCTACTCCACCTTCCCGCAAACTCCCCCAGCTACTTAATTCGCATGGAGACTGAAATTCTTCCCACTTCCTTCCACATTCTACGCAGATGTTGGTTCCATAAAATCAGAGATCACAGCCACTTCCGTTCTACTCGCATCTGCCTGAACGAACTTATTAAACTCGACTCCAGTCGGTCTATTCTATCTCTCAGTAATTGGTTTACACGCGTAAAAAAGGAAATTTTAGCACTTGAGATACCTTTCGTGACACAAGACTCGGATCCTTACATTTGGAACCACCTCTCAATTGGAGATATTGTGTCTTTACATGTACATAAAAGCAGATATTGAGAGGAGTGAAAATTCGAGCTACAGTTCTTTCTATCATAGATTGAAGGAGAACCACTCACAGGAACAATATCTGTCCTTTGAACTGAGCCTACAGCATAAACGGACTTTCTGCAACATGCGTCCTCATGTTGATCGAATACCTTTTCTGAATATATACATCAACCACAAAGCCTACAAGTTTACACCCACAAGGAGCTGCTCTCTCTGTGGAAAAGAAAACGATGACCTCTTCCATGCACTGGCTACATACATACACTACAAATGCATCAGACCGGATTATATCAGTGGGATCCGCACCAGCCTGCATACACACAAGTTTTTTCGATATTCTAACACTGATTCTGTAATAAGTTTCTGCAACTTTGTTCACATGCTGCTAAAACGGAGACGATTTTTACTTGGAGAGTGATCTGAGGGAGCTAACTAACTAACTAACAATTTAGTGGAGTGCAAAACGCTTACCTCAAAATAGTTCGAAGAAAATATGCTATGCAACATATTTTCCTTTGACAGAAGCTTCGTTATCTTTGAATTAATATCTGAACTATATTCAGTTAAATGTTTAAATTCAGCTTAAAGATGTTGAAGTACTTTATCCGCTTTCAGCAGTCTCAACAGATCAACTCAATTTCAAGGCGATTTCATTGTTATAAATCAATTTTTATAACAGCAAGTCAAGTAGCAAGCGAGCGAGCAACATGTGATTTTACAACAGCTCATAAATTAATTTTTTTGAACTGCAAAATCAAGCAGTTAAAATTCAGTAACTTCATTTCCGTACATAAAAAGTTCTGCTGTTTAAGTGTAGCCTACGAAATTATAGTTTTAAAAAATTTATAGTTAAAATCAGTTATTCAGTGATAGCTGTCAACTGGAGAAGAGTATTGATGTATCCAGAATCAGCCCAAAAACATTGGATCAGGCATGCCGCTCAGCCCAAATCACCCCACCAAAGATGTGGATGCACTCAACAGGTGCCAGCAGCACCAAAAAAATTACTGCAGCTTTGTCCAAGCTGGATATAAATATAAACTATCTTAAGTAAGGGAATAAACAATTTTAAACAACCACTCATAGACGAAATCTTATGAGAATTAGTGGACTCAACTCTAAAATTAAAAACTATTTACAACAATGACGACAACATTAATGCAATTTTAAAACCAATCCACAAACTAATGTATTTGTTTTTATTATCTAAATTACTCCAAATTCAACGCAATCCAAAATAGACTACAAGGATCAGCAGAACGACCGACCCTGCATTTAGGAAAATGACAAGTGTCATCTGAACACATACAGGAACTTCATTTCAAGACACTAATATTGATGAACATAATCCTCCACCAAAGTCAGACACTGAAGGACCGTATGAATACAAATTACCCGAAAGGACGAAAAATTGTTTACGTTAACATTAATGGATTATCCAACAAGTAACCTGAAGTAAGAGACTTATTATACAATGAAAGCAATATTGTTTTACTAGCTATTACCGAATCAAAGTTAATACAACGAAACCATGAAAATATGTACAACATACCTTGTTTTAACACTGTAAGAAATGATTGGTTAGACAAAGAAGGATGGGGTACATATATATCAGTAATCTCTACAATTATGAAATTCTTGAAATACCTATTACACTTCCGACCTTGATAGATTGTACATTAATTAAAATAATAGGTAAATTTCAAAAACCAATAATCATAGTAATTATATATATACCTCCGGATAAAATAGCAGAAAATGTATTTGAATTTTTGAAGAACTTTTCAGTCTGCTACGATAACAGAAACTAGAATTTATTATTACTGGTGATTTCAACATAGATTTTCTCAGCGAAACGAAAAACACTCGTAAATTATTTAGCTTAATAATATAAGCCAAGTTATAAAATCACCAACAAGAATCGCTACCAGAAAATATAAAGATGGAACAAAGACAACTAAAACTCTAATAGATCATTTATATGTTTCATGTAAAACCAAATTTTCAAAAGTTGACAGTATACCTTTTCCATATACTGATCACAACATACATTCTTCTAAACCCAAAATCTAAAAAGGAGTCTCCTAAACAAATTGAATATCGTAAAAATTTCAATCAAGAGGAATTCGAGAAAGAAATCAATTTGATTGATTGGTCATTCCTTAAAACCTCAACTGTACCAGAAAAGAACAGTATCATATTTGAGAGCCGAATACTAGGAATACTAAATAAACACGCACCGTTAACTAAAAAATATATTAAAGGAAGAAAGGCTCCGTGGTATACGCCTGAATTGAGACAATTATATAAAGAACACAATCTATTTTTAAAAGCCACTATAGACACAACTTTCTACGACAAAGCTCGTAAAGCTAAGACTAAAACAAATAATATGATAAGGTCAGCACAAAATCAATATATAAATAAGAAATTATCTACTGTAAGATCTTCTGCCGATGCATGGAAGGTCATTGATGAATTAATACAATATATAGCAAAATTAAATCCTTAAATCGTAAAACTTATGGATAGTCATGGCCGTCCGAAAATGACGAGCAAGTATGTAAAAAGTTAGCAGATGAGTTCACAGTTAAAGAATCGATTAGCAAAGTTAGCTTATGTCAAGAGGCACTTGAGCAATATACTTAACTATACAGAAGTCAGAATGATGAAATTGACATGATTCCAACTATCAGCGAAATTGAAGTACGCTCAGCAATTTCATATGTAGAAAAATCTGCAGATAAAAAAGACAATACATCAAAAAATATACAAAATATTTCGAGAAATTATACCAAAACCACTCTGTATATTATTTTTATGTATTTTCAATAGTGGTATTGTACCGGAAAATTTTAAAAATGCTCATGCAATAGCCTTATTCAAAAATAAGGGTTCTCGTGTACTATCTAATTCTTACAGGTCAATATATAATTTTCCATTTATAGTAAAGGTTTTTGAGAGAATACTGCATAATAAATTGTTATTTTCGGTTAGAGATTTCCTTGATGATAGCCAACATGGATTTCGTCATGGTAGGTCCTGCGAAACAGCAATAGCAGAATTCTAACAATATGTACACAATGGAATAAATAAAAAAGAGGAAAGAGAGGTTGTAGCATCATTCATTGATTTTTCAAAAGCTTTCGATAGCGTTTCAAACGAAAAACTTCTACAAAAATTAATGAGAAATTTTCAACATAAAATCCCTCCATACATACTAAAATTACTCATCAATTATTTTCAAAATAGAACATTTACTTTAACGAATGGGGATTACAAATCAGAACAATTCGAAATATGTTCAGGAGTACCACCTGGAAGTATATTAGGAAACTTACTATATGTTCTTATCATTAATGAAATCGGTGAAATTTTCAGTATACCATGTACAGTCTATTGCGATGATTTAGCTATTTATACCGAATGTTCAAGTTTCGAAGAAGGCACTAAAAAGCTAAATGAATGTCTTCAAGAGTTTAATAAATGGTGTGTTGCCAACAACTTAAAAATCAACGTATCAAAAACAAAATGTATGGTATTCCATAAAGCAAATGACTATAGATCAGCAAATGAACCAATAGGAGATATACTTTTAAATGCACAAAAGGTAGAATTAGTTTCAAATTTCAAATACCTGGGAGTTAACATAGACAGTACTTTATCTTTTAAATACCACTGTGAAACTGTTGAAGCAAAATTAAACCCAGCATTAGGTAAAATGGACTCAATTAAATGGTGTATTAGTCCAAAGTTTCTTAAAACTGTTGTTTGAGCATATTTAGTTAGTATAATTGAGTTCTGAATAATATTCTGGTCTCCAAATAATCCAAATTATGTTATCAAATTTCAGAAAAAAATTAACAGATTTAAACTCTCATATTTTTATCCTTCATATGTGAAGAAATGGTACTCAAAAAATAAATCCAAAATTAAAACTAAAAATAGAAATGTATACACTATTAGATTAGATATCATTATTTACTGTAAATGAAATTATAACTTTATCCTTGTTAAAATTTGTATACAAAAAGAAAAATAAACCCATATTTAAAGGATGATTTGAAAGCAGTGGTAGTAGAGGTAAAAGTGTCCGCAGGTTAAAAGTACCATTAACTAGTACATCAATATTCAAAACTTCAGTTCAGTCATTAGGTATAAAACATGGAATGAATATTATCCCAAAATAGAAATAATAATTAACAAACCTAATTGGAATGAATATAAATCAAATTATGAAATATTTTTGGATGCCTGTAAAGAAGTGTTAATAAAAGAACGAAAAATTGCGTATATGTGGAATTAGTAATGTAATGCATGGCTACTGGTTACGACTTGTCTGTAAGCCAATAGTCCTAAAAATTCCGGAATACTTGAGTTTTAATTTAGTTCTTAAATTCTATTTTATTTTTATGATATGATAGTTTATAAGTAATTATAATTAAGCTGTAGAGTGTTATGTATTTAAAATCAGACTGTAAATACTGAATTCGGATAGCACTGAATAAAGATCAACACATTACGTTACATTAAAACAGAACCAGCATATTTGGGGTTGTGTGTTTTATACTGGGAGCAATCTCAACCGTAGCTTTGTGAGTCCCCCCACTGGGATTTTGAATTAGCGTGCTATTATAGTATTTCTGTTGTTCTGGTCCATTAATAGTAATAGCCATGTCAATCCCTGGTTAATTGGAACATTCCGTCGCAAAGTTACCTTGTTGTTGGCATTTAACACTTCACAATTTGATGTTAGAATTCGGAATGGAATTATAGTTACATTTGTGAAGTGTTACAAAGCTTGGTTAAATACTTGCATATTTTTGGAACAAGTCATTTAACGGCTGGAATGTACGCTGATGAAATTAAACATTATTTCGTTGTTCAAATTTAGAATGTTGAAGTTGTTTTGTGTTTGGGTGTACGTTTCCTCGCGCTTTATCTTATCTGCAGAATGTTGTGTTCGCATGACCCATGCTTGGTATTTAATGTTTTTTTAAAGAACATATGCGTTATCGAAAGTTTCTCTAAATTCCTCTCAAAAATCTCCACAACTTTTGTGAAGGGAAATAATGCATTGCTAACAGGATAAATCCACAGAATTGATTTCCACTAGTTTCAATTTATTTTCTTCAGGCTAAAAAATCAAATATAAATTAAAATCACACGAATTAATACAAAAATTATTCACTTAAAAATATGTTTATCAAACTTAATATTTTTCTGTATTTATGTGCTACTGGCTGAATTTAATTTTATTATAATTACCTC
>JAQFXM010000399.1:0-52463 GCA_034693345.1 Entomobrya multifasciata
TTCTAGGCTTGCCACTTCTTGGGCTTGGGATTTCCCACCCTGGCGTGGGTTGTTCAGGCTCGGGATTACCTGCAATCGTTTATATCCACTGGAAAAGTTGAATGAATGGGGATTATTGGATTACATGGAGATTTGAAAACGGGAGAAGATTACAACAAAATACAAATCCTACTTACATACAATTTACTATTATCAAATTGACATATCATATGGACTTACCATTTTAGCTTGTTGCATAAAAAACATGCATGCATACAAATTATACTTTAGAATAGCTTACAAATTGACGTCGATGTGATGACCAAGTAAAAATAATTGTCGATCCATAACGAAATATCCAGTTTCAGCCAAACAAAGTTCAGTAATGAGCCATAAGGCCACAGAGATAAAATAAAATAGCTAAATAGGTATGCACACACACATGTGTATATTGATGAAAAATATCTGTGTATTAAAAATGAAATTATGAAAACACCGCACCACCCACCCACATACTCAGGTCACTCAAGTTGTAAATCTCTCTTGTAATCCTGTAAATCTCTGCTCTTCAGTTTTCACAGACAAAAATAGCTATATGGTATACACCCATGTTACTAATCTATCTACTTTGTTACTAAAAATTCACCGTTTTGTGTAATCATTCGTAACGTAATGAACTCTTGTACAAAAAAATATTATATTTATTTTAAACAGACAGCAATATTTTTAGCAGTGCCAGTCAAGTAAAAATATTTATTCAACAAAGTAGTTAAATATGTATTTTAGTACTAATCTGAATGACTAATATTTTATTCCCTTTGGAGAATGCGCATAATATTAAACATGTAACAGAACATAGCATGGATCATGATGCCAGTTGCCAAAGGCGGATTTTGAATGGATGAAATGACAGATGTGATGAGAGATCGTCATCATTGCTTCAGTTTAAATTTTTGGTGAGATGATGTTATTAGCATATCTGTTGATTGAGGATTTACACTTTTACTTATTTTTCAGCATTAATTTTCTGGATTTGTGGAATTTTTCCTTTCATATATTATAAAATGACATGTTTTGCTTATTCCTTTGTCCAGAGTTCCTACAATTCAAGTCCCACGAGACCACCTAACCAAGCCAAACCACCAAACAGAAGGCTGCCTAATTTAAAAACATTTCTAAATTTAAACCATATTGCACACCACAAAAACATGCGACATGTCAAATTCAGAACAATTTTATTCCCACATATGCCACCTTTATAAAAGCTGTTACAGTTACAGTGTAACAAACCAACTATTTGACATGAATGAACATAAATGTTATACAAAGAAGAATAGCTAATAAAGCAACCCACATTTCCATTCATTAGCAGAAATACCAGAGAAACCGCCATTGCCTTGATTATAATTTGCCAATTGCGCATTTCCATCTGCACTTTGATATGATCATGATCTGCACATGTCGGTGCGGTGGTGGCGTTGTGTATATGATGATAAGTAATTGTTATATTTTTACTTTGTCGTAATTGTAACTTTTTATTATGGATCCTGCTGTTTTTTGAAGTCAAGCCATCATGTGAATGTAACACTGTACTAGTTTATGCAGCGTTGCAAGTTGCAAATTGCAACCAACTTGAAGATGAAAAGCAAAAAAGATATTTTTGGAAATAAGTACAAGTACACTAGTGAGAACATTAAAAGTGTTTTTTCAAATAAAAAATTGCCGACAAGGCAAAAAGTAAAGCGATAATGCTCTCATCATCATCATCTTGATGATCATTTGCTGGATTGGATTCGAGTGTTTTTGGCAAATTGGCACAAAAAATCCGTTGTAGTATTTTTCCCTCTCTCTCGACTTCTCGAGTCAAAATCAACGAAAAGCTTGTTTTCCACAAAAAGTTGTTATTTTGACTGCTACACGTTTTGTACTGTATTGTGTCTGTCAACGTGTTTTGAAATTTTTTCCTGTGCTACTTTTTATTTTATTACCTTTATTGCCTTAGACAAATGGCTACACATTTAGCTACTTAAAAATGCTTACTGGTTTATTATTTCTGTTTAAAAACCCATGTTTCAGATTTTTCAGGTTAAGTCAAGTCGCAGATGAGCAATGATGTTATTTAACAACTTCATTTTATACCCCATCATCACCACCGAAAATACTGAAGAACAAAATTCTCTTGGAGTTTTTCTTGGCATAGCAAGTTCTTTACAAAGTAGTAGGAGAATGATAGCATACAAACTTAATAGCAGATTGAAAGATGAATTCAATCTAGCCATCCAACAACCCAACTTGACTGACTAAATACAGCATTACAGCTTGTTGCTTTTTTACCACTCTTGCTCCACTCCACTACAAAGTGGTATTTCGTATCTACACATCACCAGACCAGAAAGAGAACTCTGATAAATTGTCAATACAGAAGCAAAGGAAAAAGTTGGAGCACATGGACAAAAAGCTTTCAGTCTGAAACTGGCAATTTGCCCAGCAGGACATACACAAAACGCTCACGCTGCAAACATTCATCTGTGCTTTTTTCACTCAACAGTTTGTATTTTTAAATGAAGAAGCTCCTATGCAAAATAGGTAGAGGAAAAAATAATTAGAGTGAAAAATATTAATGTACAAACTTAACCTGACTCGATCGAAGAAGAATCGTCATATCTTCAGTTCAGTAACACGTTTTTCAACAACATTCACTCGTAACTGGTTTGTTTTTCGAAGGATTTCTGTGTATTTCGATTTTTCTTCTGAAAAGTCTCCTTCATGACACTTTTCAACTAAATGCTATTTGCATAAAAAAGTAACAATAAAAATCAAATAAAAAATTAGTGACTTGCTGTAACACAACGTAACAGAATACGTACATTGTACTATCAATCTTACTCTACATATTTTTGTCCTCTTAAAGAAAAAAGAGCCGGTTCAACATTGTAATCTGATCATATCAACATCATCATCGTCATTTTTAGCTGACAACAAAACTTTTCATGTCTTTCATTTTTGCTACTTTTCTTCAAAAGAGTTTAGCTGAGTGAATAAGTTACATGTGTGTAAAAAATACATAAGTGTTTATATCCTCCCTCCAACTTAAGCTTGTCTAAATGAAACGCTAAGTAATAATCTGTGACTTTAACAAAGTCAAGTCAAGTCACCATCAATTTAAAACTTTTTTGGGTGACATTGACATAAACACAAGTTTTTAGTGTGTCTTGAGACAGAGACATGTAAAGTTTCTTTGTGTACATAAATTGTGTTTAATTTGTAAAGATTCAGCAAGATCTTCCTTCCTCTCCCTCTGTATCTCTTGAGGTAAGAACTCACACACTCATGTACACACAAACCCAATCAGTTTTAGTTTGAGAACTTCCCCTCTTCTTTCATAGGCAGGGGACCATCAATTCCATCTTCTTTTTGTTCGTCAACTGTCATTTAAACTTATTATTTCCTATTCCCTCAATAGACAGCCTGCGAGAGTTTTTTTTCAAGGTCGTTTTTGATTTCAGTTGAAAATTTGTATCATTATAGTTTACCTGCTGCTGTGAGGCTGTCACTTAATTTTATACTACCGCACATGTCACGTGTCATTTGCATGAAGATTCGCCGACTAGGGAACTAAGTCGTTATGTTAAATTACTTTGTATAGTATCTGAGTTTTTTGTGATAGTTCCTCTGCAAGGCGGATTACATGCAATTTAAAAAAGTAGGATTAGCGACAGTGGTAATGGTAAAACAGCAAGATAAAATACGTGGAAGTAATTTTCCTCGACTTACAATTTGTTAAACAGATGAACAGACATTTTTTATCCTTGAAATTTTTTGTTTACGTCAAAACAAAATCCATGCAGTAATTGCATAATAACAAGTAGCAAGAGAGAACAATAGAAATTTTAGGTGTCATCATGATTATGATGATGATTGTTTTCAATGTGAAGTAATACTTGGTAGTGCATTTTGCATCAGAAAGGTATTAATTACCGGGCGTCTATAATTAATGGGAATTATATTTTGTAAAGCGTATAATTGTTGAGTGATAGCAGTCTATCGTTATTTTATAAATGCCGAAGATTAGGTAACATGTAGACTGTAAAATGTAACATTCATCCAAATGTAATTTGGCACTTAACCAGATTATCGCGCGTCAGGTACACGAATTAGTAGAACGGTTTTATTCAGTTTAGAGAATCGCGAGCGTGAATAAATTTATTGTCATGCTGACAAATGTGATGATGATTACTGCTTTGATGTAAGAATGGGATGATTATGATATCCTATTATTTCATTCCAAGCAATATGCATAGTATTTTTTGTCCTTGAAATAGAATATTACTCCTGACGTTCCGAAAAGAATCTCTAGCAAAAAAAATTAGGTAAAATCTACATAATTTTATGCACTTATACTGACTTGTACAACTTTTGCCATTCATAAAACTTGTCTATATGTCTCATGACTGTACAGAGAAGAAAGATTACAGCAGAGGAGAAGAGAACACTGAATAATTATTTTGTAGTCTTCCACTCCACCGCTGCGACATGACAGAGATTGGAGATTGTTGTTTATGTGATTTCATTATTAAGACCATTCACATTCCCATAAAACAAAGACATTCAACTTTTTGTGCATTACCTAAAATACGACCATGACCATAACACTGAATGAAGTATAGTTAATATACGTATCCATTGTAGTAAACGTTACACAGGTATAAACAGAGAATTTATTTATGTTTGTAGATTCCGTAAGAGAAAAAGTTTGTGTTATTATTATTGAGCAATACATTATCAAGTTGGCAGCTTTAATCTCTCGTAGGACACATTAGAAAATTTTCCATGTAGTAGTAAGATTGGAGATTAGTGGCGAAAACTGCTACCGGAAATTCCCCAAGCTTGTTCCTTGCCAATAAAAACTTTCACTGACATACACTATAATTCCTTGAAATCTCACAGAGAAAGAATGGCTATGTGACAGTTTATGAATGGGGCTTTAGCAATGAGTATGCAATTTATTATCTAGCTATTGTAAGTGCTTGCCTCGCATAACCAACAAGTTTTTGCAAAAAAAAGTAAATGAACACTAGATTGCCTTTATAAAGCCTTCATGATAAATGGTCTAATGGTCAACAAGTTTCCAGTTTTCCTTGCGATCGCGATCTGCTGTGATTTACCTGCTGAAATTATCTAAAAAAAAGTAAACTTCAATGATATCATTTTAAGCTCTTGAAAAATTCTATATTTGGATTTTTTTTGCATATTTTTACTCATTTGTTTGCTACAAGGCGTAGCTGTAAAAAACACTCTCGATATACTGCTACCTCCCAATTGGAAATTGAATGTATACCCGTGTCATTTGCAGCTTATCTTTATCGGAAAAGTTGTCAAATAAGCCAAACCACTTGATCGACAAGCTAAAAACCGCCGCTTGATCATTTTTGTGTCAATACCACATAATAAACCTCTTCTCTTTTTTGTGTTTTTGACAGGTTAAAAACACTTCTAAACGACCATCGTCACAAAGGAATATAGCAAAAGTGCAACATATATCCATCAACTCTATTATGTTCTTGAAAAATGGGCAATTTTCTTTTAATGGATTAAACCCCCAAAAGTTCTAGTTGAAGGTTACCACATCACACTACACGCACGAGAAAAATTATTTTTGGATGGATATTACACTTATTGATGGAGTAACAACCTACACAAAACTCTTTTTTATTAAATTATTCCAGCTAATAACGTGTCTAGCCTTACACTAATAAGTGTAATATCAACACTGTCAGGGGCAAAGTGAAAGTTGCATCACTTCTCGCACACTGTATATCTTTTGGGAAAGCTGTTGTGTTGTGGTGGGGATCAGAGAGATCAAAAAGATCAAAGAAAATAATATGAAAAATCCCCTTTTCTCCAGTAGAGGTACTTATTAGGCTTCTTTTTGTCGCGTCGCTAAAACGTGAGTCTGTGAGAGTGAGAGCACCGAAGGGAGAAAGGTATACCTACTTTGTGTGTATACCTACCTACTATTGAAAAAAGCGACAAGTGAAAAGTAAAAGTTGGGGTACCCTACCGTAACAACAAATGTGGCGACGACGGTGGTGCGGTGGTGGTGCTGGTATGGTGGCAAAACAAGGTGTTGGTGGATTTTCTTAATGTGATGTAATGTGAACGTGATCTTGAAAGGAAACTCATATACAATATACTGTTATAAACTTCCATATGTCGTTAAAAGTTTTTTGTCGCTTTGTTTTTGCTATGAACCATTGTTGATTGTAGGAGTTTGCCATCCTCGTCGTATGCCATCTTGGAAAGAAGAACAAGGGACAAAGAATACCTAGAAATAAAACGTAATTTCCTCTTTTTTGATGTGCTGTGTTTCAATTAAAGGAAATTTATGATTATACCACAAGACAAGACGCACATTGCTCTTATTGTTGTGTATGGTCGAGTGTGATGTGTGTGATATAATGACATGATATGAAAAGGACGAGTGTCTTTCAATCTCAAAGAATCCGTAAGACAGTTGTAAACAAAGTTTGTATCACCGGAAAAAGGCTTTCATCAAATCAACTTCCTTTTTTTCTTTGTTCTACGTATTATCTTATATAACTGGAAAAAATTATGCCTGAGAGCAAATACATCAGTCAAATTCCTTTTCTGCATCAATAAAAAATTATATGTAAAAAACAGCAGCAGTCGCATACAATTCTACTAATACAAATTAAATGGAAACAAAAAGGGAAAAAGGAGAAGAAAACAGTGAAACGAACATAAATAGAACGAGAGAGAGAAAAACCGGAATTTAATTAACAACAGAGCATTCATCCCTTTAATATGAAATATATGGACCTGTACATTTGAATGTGCATATTTTCCTTGGACCCAAAACTAAAACAAAAGTTTTCTATCTGTCGTTTTATTAGAAGAGGACTACTTTTTGTACAACTTTTGGTAATACGTAGAAATATCCAGTTGCTAGCTGAAAGAAATGCGTAGGGAGAAAATGGGAAGTGGATGATAATATTAGAATTTAACGTTTGAACGGCTACAGAAGAGAAGAGAGGAGCCGAGTGGATTGAAAATTTTCCAGAGAGGAAATAACGCAACTGAAAAGCACACATATCACATCATCATATCATCTACTTACTCAACCATCCCTTTGGCAACATGTGTGCAAATTTCCTCTAAAAACGGGTTTTTCTTTTATTCTATAAACTTTAAAACCAGGTAGTTCTACAACGTAACAAAAAGTAGTATTTTAAGTAAATATACTATTACTTCAGGAAAAAGTTTTAATTAGGTGAAGTACGAAAATAAAAGCGTTCTACGTTGAGTACTTTGCATAAAAACTTAATGTAAAAACCCTTCTATGCAATATCATCATCACAACACCTTGTTTACATGAAAATTACTTTTGTAGGATTTTTTATGAATTCCCAAATATCAGTCTCGTCAAAACGTGAGCGAAGTTGTATAACTCATAATTTTGATTTATGATTGTGACGTATATAGTTCAAGTAAATAGCAAATAATCGTAAACATCATCAGTGTAAGTGTTCAACAAGTACATTTACATCTCTCTGAGTCAATTGTCTGGGTTGACGAGCGAGCTGACACAAAACAACAATCGAGTGATTTCTGTTTGTGACGTGACCATTTTGATTTGAGAGGTTTTTGGTCTATAAAATCTGCGTTGAACAAATAACCCGTTTTTGCTTGTTTACCATCTCTGTTCAAAGTCCAACCCTTATCCAAAAGTTATCTTATTGTTCCGCTTGACAAATAACTTGTTTTGTTGCGCTGCCCATGCTCTAGACTTTGTTTGTGAGATAAAGGATTTAATGTACAAAATTGCGACATTGGACGAAATTGAAGAAAATAAAAAAGTACAGAAGCAAACAAAATCCTAAACAAAATTTAATAGAAAAAGTTTGGACAATTTTTTTTATATCGCTTATCTGTCAAATGTAAGTAAAGTATAGTAGTAAAACGTAATTATCCAAGAAAACGACAAGGAAAGAGAAACTTTGCGTATAATCTCATCAGGAAAAAAATCCTATGAGCATCGATTTTTCTTGGAAGATCAAAATTCATTTTTTTTCTGTGAAAATAAAAGCCCCTCGAGAAACAATACAGAAATACCCGAAAAAGGATTTAATATAAATGCAGTTTCAGAGAGTGAGCTGACGGGTAGCTTTTTGTTTTATTGAAAGGAAAAATATACATACGAAAATAAATAAAAGATGAAAGAGAAAGTTGCCAAGATGGAACACGGATTATTCCTCTTCTGTTGCTCACGGAGACAAAAGATGCTGATGGGTTGCAAGGGATCATGCCTCATTATTTCTAGTAGAGCGGCGACGATGGCGATGCTCTTGTTCTTTCTCATGTTTGCACAAAGAGTGGAATGTAATCCTCTCCCGAAACAAGATGGGGTAGCAGCATCAGCGAATCGATTCCAGAGCTCACTTCAATTGTTAGTCCCTTCATCCTCAGTGTCGGCGGTGGCAGGGGCATCCTCATCCGTCGCATCTGAGCAGCAACAGGACCGTCTCCTCGCAAAGCCTAGTCAACTAACCTTCAAAATCGGACGGTGTGAAGCAGACGTTTCCCTAGAGTACATTATTTGTCGAAACTTAAGAAAGCGGGGAGACTTGCCAAAGAAACAACCATATTTTGATGACTTTCAACATGCCATTTTTGTCAGTATTTCGGGTGAAGAAACTGGTGATATCCGTCTAGAAGACTTTAAAAGTTTGTTTCCAAACTTGGTAGCTTTAAGTATTACGGATAGCCCGGGGAGTGCGGCGAGTTTGATAAATTTGGAAAAAACTGGAACTGCCAGCAAGTGGAGAACGAGAGAGTCTCTAGTCCCAAAAAGTTTACTACAGGATCCCCATTTTGCAAAGAGATTAAATCTCAATCAATTTAGTAGCAGTAGCGGTTTACTCCAGAAATTGACTACTCAAGCTGCCGATGCAAGAGGTAGAGGGGGAAGGGCATTGATCTCCTCACAAGAGCCCCCTAATCATAATAATAAGTTGTATGACACTACTTCATTATCAACTTCTACAACAACTGATGCTGCTGCCGGTAGTGGTGGTGACGATGATGATCATCCTACCGGAAGTTTGCCTGAGGGAGATTATCTCAATGACGATGGCATCCCTTCCCAAGAAACTAACGACATATTTTCACCGAACGACCCTGAACTGAAAGAGACAAATGGTGACAATGGAAGTGTGGTTGGGGGCGGTGGTGATGGTGTTGATGGAAAAGGATCTGAGGCTGACATTCAAACCGACATGCAAATGGATGATGGCAGCGTTGTTGTTACTGGAGGGGTCGCCGCAATACCGTTACCAGAAACGCCACATAAATTACTTCGTCTTGTATGGCCATCTATAAAGATGCTCAATATATCAAACAATAGGCTCACTTCAGACGCTCTACCTGACTTTTTGGGGAATATTTTTCCCAACTTGGAAAAACTCTACTTGTCTGATAACGACTTGACTACACTGGATAGAGTGAGGGAAGCGGATTGGACTAGTTTGCAATCTATTGACATTTCAGGTTTGTTTAGTCGCTTGTTACAATTTAAATAATAATACACACACATACCTTAATGGTTTGGTTGTCTGAAGGAATGTGAGCAAATTGTTCCCACAAGTCATTTATTTGCTATGTCTAGTCACGTGCTTTTTTAATAGCGTTTTTTTAGTATTTACTTATTTCTCAGCTCAAAGCTTAATTGCATTTTTTTCCACTTTGGTTTTTTTATTCTAACAAATTGGTTTACATGAATTCGTGCTACTATTATTCCTCAACTTTATGATGTCACCATCATCATCATTGTCAATGCCACTGCAATGTCAACATTTACACATAGCTACATAAAAACTGGTCATTTTCAGTTTTTAGCAACCAAATCGGATGGACTTACGTAATTAATGCGTTGTTGTTCCCATGAATTCCGTGTCCTTTGTTTGTTCTCGACAAACATAATCTGCGCTGTCAATGACTCTCTAGTTAACCGTTATTTTTCCTGGCTCGTGTTTGAATGTGCTGAAGAAGGTAGTGATGTTGCTAATTTAATTCTAAATTTCTAAATTAGTTTTTCAAACATATAAAGGGTTTATTCCGGTACGTACGTAGATTAGTACACGTGAAAGCTATTTAGCTTGGTATATGGCATACATATGCAAATATTATCTAAAAATTTGGAATAGTTACAGGATCAAAATAGAAGTATTCTTCAATTAAGCGGATAAACACATACAGAACATATTTCATTCCGAGTAGACACGGTTATCTCTAAAAATACTCAGTACAAGTATTTCCTTGTGAAAAATTAAGTCTTTTCTTTGTGAGCACTCATTCAACTGTACTTTAAAATTTATATTGTGCCTAATTTTCATCGTCATGTTTACGTGCTAAATGATAATTATGTTGCAATAAATTTGTTCACTGCTTAAGCCTCAATTACCTTGCATTAATGTTGGCTGGCTGTATGTGCTGGATTACCCCAGTATTGTCTATATACTTGCCCAAGTGCCATTTCATTGTGCAAAGTTATCTCATCATCATCATGGCTATATTATTATACTTTATATTCGGTAAAGATGACAAGCAAAAGAGAAGCTGGAATAATGCGCATTTTTTTGCTATTCTTTTCACGATATAGAGAAGAACAGGTGAAGGAGGATGAAAAAAGGCTAAAATGCATTGGCATTCGGACTCGGAGTTCCATGCAACACATTTTTTGTAACATGGAATGGGACGGGATATGTATTAGAGAGAGTCACAAGAATTTGTGTTGAACACGCTAATATTCTATTACCATTATAATTTTAAAAGAGAGTCAGCAAGAAAAGAGCTAATTAGGCGTGCATAATTTATGGAAATAACTACTTCCAATTCCAATAGCCAGTATTGTTCTCAAGTTACTATGATTATGATTATCTAATATCTAACTCCAACCAGACTAATATAGACACAGGAAAAAAATGGCAGACTCACTCTGTCAGTTTTTATTACACCAGTACATTGGCTTGAAGCATGCACGGAAATTTATACATTGGATTGGAATGGATGACAACTCTTTCCATCCTCTGAGCTGAATGTGATTATGTTATACATGCACTGTACTTCTTGTTGTTTGGCTATTTTTCTTTGAATTTTTAAATTATTTATTGAAATAAAAATGTCGCCATCGAGCCGGGTAACGTAATATCGGAGGACTCACAATAAATGTACAAACTTACAAGCTCCGCTCCACAAGTTGACTAGCTTGAATAAAATGAATAATGGTTTTGGAACATGAGACAGGAACAATGAACAATGAGAAGTAATAAGTATGCACGTGTAACAAGATATATTACAAACTTTTACGAGGCCTCCTCCTACCTATTTATTGGGTGTTTGATACATAATAACAGTTTAGTTTACACAGTATAAATAGAAGAGCTATTGAAATATTTACATGACATGATGTTCTGAAACGCATACAACTTTTTGTACAACTCATGCTCATAATTATTTAGAGAATCAATGTAAAAACTAAACTTACCAAACCACGAGAGCTACCATCTGTCAGTCAATATTTACTTGAACCTGTGAAACCCGAGATGAGAGATATAGTCAGGCATTTTATTATAAGGAAAATTTCATATTGACCTTGACGAGGTCACCGTAGTTGTAATATAAATATGACGATGATGCGGTGCCGACGACTTGGTAAGGCAATAAATAATAAAAAAGTAATAATTTTTATTGAGATCGGGATCTCGGTGCTGCTCCGATGATATTAGAAATGAAATCAGAATTCTTATGAAACCTGACCAGATAGAAAGATGAAATTGAATTGAAATAGTTTCTCGTGTTCGTTCGTGGGCGCCAGTGATCCTGAATGAGTTGGCTTCTTTATTGTAATTGCATAAGATTAAACATTGTCATGAGGATAGAACAATGAATATGACAGACAAGCCAAAGAAAAATTATCATGCCAATTGAGAAAATTGTAATGTGATTTGTGATGCCATCACAACAGTTCATTTTGCAAGCGTTTTTTTAGTGAATGGGGCAACTTGATACAGAGAAGAAATGATGAGGTATGCTGGTTAGGTGATTTGTTGATTTGTTGTTGGCGTATCGAATTTATTTTTATGAAAATTACACTTTACGCTCGTGTGTCTAATTGCTTTAGTTTAGTCTAAAATTCTCTTTGTGTTCTGATTACAATAGTTTGTTATTTAAGAGTTGCATCTCAATTCGTACTTAATGATTGTTTATGGCTGAGTGAGCCAAAAGAATGAATAGGTAATTCCTCCCAGACAAAAAGCTCATAAAACCTCTGGAGAGATAAAAAAAGTTTTTTTGTACATCTTGTGGAATTAGCAATTGGCACTGGCAGTAGTATAGTATATGAATATTTGATATTATGGTGTGTGTGGGTGTAGGAGGGGTAGTTTATGATAAAAGTTTTTCAATCAATAAATCATCATTAGTTTTTCTTTGTACATTTTAAGCTAGGGACTTCCTTAGAAAATTAACAAAAGACAAATTGTGTTTTGACGACTGTTGTTCTCGTGAATGAATGGGGAAAAGCAATCTAAAACTCTGTCTATTTCTGTATTTTGGGTTGGGTTGTATAGTTGGATAACCTCTTCAGAAATGACAAGTTTGGATATAAATGTTGACGACAATGACATTATGAGATTAATGGGTTATGATCCTCTGAATATGGAAATATAAATATTCAGTAAAAATGTTTGGTTCAGGTTCCCAACTAATGAATGACTATATGCATACATCTATACGTAACATACATACATACATACATACATCAGCATTTAGGTACTGAACTGCCATAGAATGAGAAGAAGTGCTTTGTTGTGAAGGTTTGCCAAAATGTCCTTCGGGACCAGCAAAGAATTTTTCCACTTGGGTCAATTTACCGTTGAAGTTGTATAACCGATTTTTTGTATATATTTGAACAGTTGACATTTTCAAGCATTCTACACAATATTTTCCAGAATTTGATCTAAAAATCGTGAATTTTGTCTATTTTGAAGGCAGCACTCGACAGCAGTAGGTTTTTGATCTTTCGTCCAATCATGCTGTACAATATAATTGAGCTTATTTTCACTCCATTCCATTTCCATCTAGAAAGCTGTTGCATGCCTCACGTCTAACCTAACGGATATTGGTATGCTTTCCAGCAAGTACACACGTTACTTCTCACTGCTCACATTCTACAATTTACTTTCTATTTTAAATGGATTTTCAAAGTAATTTTACGTTCGTTTGTTTTGCTTGTTGATCTATAAATTGGATAAGTTGTGCTTGACGAGGGATGATGAATAATATATATTTGTGTGCTTACCTAAATAATGGATATATTCCTATATAAATTGACAAATGCAATTTGCTGAAAGCAAGAGTAAACACAAACAAATAATGAGTATTTCATCGAAAATTTCAGCAGAACAATACCAGTAATACATTCCATTCAACTTTCTTTACATATCAACCAACCTTGGTTGTCCAATACAAATCATCCAATAAATATATTTTGTACAGTCAGTACAGTTTCCTTGAGGTTCACGTTTTGGTTAAAGAGTTTGCAGTGGGAAATTATGGCTAATGAAGAGTTAGCAACATATTTCATGCCACAATCAACAAGACCACACCACACACGAGACTCATAAACACCTCTCATTGTATTTAAGAGAGAGGGAGTGGGAGGAGAATTCCATGTCAATTATTTAGCGAAATTCATTCATGGAAACAGACCATTGTAAAATAAATTTGAACACAGGAAAAGACTCCTCTTAAGCAGTTTAAAAATTTGTTGCTATGAAATCCAGTGGAAAAACTGGAAACATTTTGTCACGGTCTGTCTGTCTTTTCAAATTTAATGCCAAGTTCATGTAAAAGTTTTACTGGGAATAATTTTGCAATACGATGTGCATTGCGCAAAATAGGGTCTTTTGTAAAATATTATTATGGGGTTTGGTCTGGCCTGACATAAATTTTACATTATACACACATTTCAAAATCCCTAGCAGCATAAGTAATACAAGTAGAGTATATTATGAAGGTCCATTATGTTTCATTTTCATTCCAACCAAACTACCAATTTATGACAGATGACAATGAAACTCAATTTCACAATACAATACAATTATTGGGCTCACTTTTTGTTGCTTGCTTGCTTTACAGCTTTTAGCTTTTATATGACATGACATTCAAGAAGAGTTGAGAAAAAGGGAAAATACTTTCGTGTAGATGTGAAAATTGAAGAACAGATATAAAGGAAAGGGTTGAGGATGCTTGTTCATGTGATACGCATGGTTTGGTTTGCACACGTTGACAGTGAAAATGGAAATATACTCTTTTTTCATTTCTCTTTCTCTTCATCTTTTCTCCTCACTCGCTTGAAAACCCAAGACTTTGAAATGTATGCACTAAAGAAATCGAATATTATTTGCGTGAAATTTGGTAAGGAACAGAATGCGACATGAAAAGGAAAGAGGCTCCCGAGATGCTTTTGTTGTGCGTTGTGATTTGTGACGTGACGGGTTACTTTCCCTTGTTTGCTGTGGACTGTGTGACTTGACTACAAAATGAAGGGAAACATAAACCATAAAACCAGCAAGACATTTACTTATTGCTTCATTCACAGCTAATGCCGCTTATATATGAATTTGCAAATGTGGTTGTGTCATGGTGTGTAATGCAACGCACATTTGTATGTAATTTTGAAATGTAATTATGCTGAAGGCTGACATTATTAGGGTGCCATTTGATAATGGAATATCTCACCCAAAGACAACCAAAACCAGCCAAGTCAAATTACATGTTATTATCATTACTACAAAATGAATGTATTGTAAAATATGTACCTATATTTGGTTTATTTTGTGAATGTCAACAGGTAATCCATTGGACTGCACCAACCTTCAATGGATTGAGGGTGCGAATATTAATCTTCTTCAAGAAAACGAAACTCTGTGTGATCAGCCTCCTCATCAAAACAGAGCCAAGCCGATTCTCAAGGTTCTTCATCTTCTCAAGGTTTGTCTTCTGGTTGAATAAACCTGCCTTATAATAAATGCTCATTGTTAAAATAAAAAGTGTTTACATGATCTCTATATAAATGATCACGATCACAGTGACTCGACTGTAGATTTTTTTTTGAAATTACTCAACTCCTTTTTTATAGTTTTTATGGGAAAAACTTAAGAGTTTTCACGGTTAATTAGACAAAATTAAGCATGCACATGAAAAAAGACTATATAAGCTTTGTATATTGTTCTTTTTTTAACAATATATATTTTTTAATCTTCCGCAACAGAAAGTACGAGATGAGTGTCGCGTCAACTGTTCCTGTGATATTGCATATATTTGGGAAGTGAAGGATGTCGTTCATTCCAAGACTGTTGTCAACTGTTCTGGTAAAGGATTCTTAGATTTCCCCAATCCCCAAGATTTACCCAAGCCTACTGACACGCTTGATCTTCGTAATAACAAGGTACTTATACATCCATTTACTAAATTATTCAAAGAAATATTTTTATATGAATAAAAATATATTTCTTAGAAAAGCTGGAAGGCTATTTTTGTATTTTTTTGTTCTGACGTAGCTTTCTTTGTAATTTTGTATGTACACAGATAACTTCCATGTCCACTTTTGTGGATGACCATCGGTACTTGGACCTTAATGTAATGAATCTACACTTGGATGACAATCAAATCACTTCCATTAACCTACTCGAAGGTTCCGACTGGTTTTACCAGTTCCAAGTGTTTTCGATAAGACGCAATGATCTCACTGAGGTACTATATGAAATACATAATTGCATACACACGTAATGCCCCACAGAAAAACAAAAACGTGATAATTTCCACACGACTTGGTTCACTTTTCCTCGAAAAAATTAGGATAACGTGCATACAGAGAGAAAAGCCTTCAGAAAGGCTGCAATCTCTCCCGGCTCCCACCCATTTTCACTATCAACATCAACAGACAAAATGCCCATGTAACTTTCAATTAGCATTTTTGTGGTTTAATCTGTTATCTATGATGTCTGCAGTAATTGTTCACACGTCAATGCATCGTGTAATTGCTTTTTCATTTTTTTTCCTCTTCTGACAAAAAAAACTGATATTCTGAACGAAATAGCCTGCAGAGACATCGTTAGCAAAAAAAGCCAATTTCCTGTGTGAAACCTATTGTGTTTGTGTATCTGTACACTTTTGTTGAACAAAGATGAGATGGAAAAAAATCTTGCATGTATTTTATATGCGCATTTTCTATTCTATTTTAGGTGCCAGTCTACGTCTTGGAGAACGTCTTCCGTCAAAACCCACGTCTTCTTCAAATTGATTTGAGTAGCAATAAGTTCAAATGTGACTGCTTCACAGTTTCCAGCTTCAAGGTAAACTAAAACATGACAAGCTTTTATATTTAAAAGGAACAAACTGAGTAGCAGCGACAATGATGGAATAAATTGACAGCATTTTGATTTGATTTTCTGCTTTGTCATGTCACGCGTGTAGGTGTGGCTGCTAAAATATTCCAATCAAATTGGTCACATCGAAGATGTTCGTTGCGATTCAACTAATGAACAGGTATGTAGACACAACAAAATGTAAAATTTAAACATGGTTACTACATGACATGCATTCATGGATATTATTGACATGGTGATTTGTTTTTACCAGATTCGCTATTTGAAGATGGAGCAATGGTGCCAAATGGACAATGGAACGCAGTACATTGACGTTCTCGACATGGTCAGTATTGTCCTTGCCATTTTAATTGTGGCAGTAGTTTCAAAGGTGTACTATGACTACTGGAATTTCAAAACGAAAGGGAAATTACCCTGGCTTGTGGGGAAAATGTAGTTAGAATTTTATTTTTAAATCTCGCAATTTTACCACAAAATAAAATTGCTGACCACTTTGAGACTGCATAGCAAAACAAGTACATGCAAGAAAATTTGTGATTGAATCATGATCTCAGTATTTTTAGAAACTTGAAATTTTTTTAACGTGTAGTATCGATAATATTTTGCAAAATATATTTAAAATGTACCGTTATCTTTATAACAGGAAACAACTTAATACTATCAATATGCATATTTATGATATATATTTGTGATGGCTTTAATAAAAGAATAAATTACACAAAATTAATTGGATGTTTCAGCTCGCTTATTTATTTCAAGGTTTAACTAAATTGGATCTAATAATATTGGATTAACTAAAAAAGGCTTACATTTCATGGTTATATTGAGCAAGGCAAGAGCTGCGTAAATGCAATGAATTACAGTATATTATTTTTTCTAAACAAAGTTCTAAATCACTTTGCATTTACATTCTCAGTAAATAAATACATGAATTAATCCAAACTAAACATACAACAAAAAACATCCAAGCTTATTTTGTAAAATAATAGATAATACCACATGTATTTTGTGATGTAATTTTTGTAAAAAAAAAATCGCGTGATTGCATTGTTGAACATTGGATATTATGCAGAATATTTTTTATAGAGCAATTATTTGAACGTGAGAAAATTACCCGTTTATTTTATAGTTTCACTACTCAATTCTCTACGAAACTTTTCTAAATTAAACATAAAAAACGAACAATGTGATTACCTGTCATGTTCGGAAACTTAAAATATATGGAAAGCATGCAAGTCTACAAGTGCATTAAACTAAAAATTACAGTCAGTTAACTAGTATACAAACCATTTAAATTAATATTAAATGACAGAATAAAAGGTTGCCCTATTGTTTGCAGAAGAAATGTCATTTAAAGCTTCCAAAACATTGTCAGGGTAATGATCATGCATCATTCTTGGAGTGACTTTTATTTCTGAGAATTCCTCCCTAGTTGCCCATCTGTACTCGTAGCGAGGTCCATCATCAACCAAGTCAGGTCTAAAAAGAGAGGGCATAAAAACCATTCCATAAATTAATCAACTCAAAAATTATAATTATTTGAGTGACAAAGCGTCATTCATTTTAAGTGGTTTTTTCTAACCTGGACTGAAATATGGGTCTTTCAGAAACATGCATAATTTTTCCAGGTACATACATTGGGCATCTGGTAACTGACTCACGTTGCATTTGGTGACTCACTTCAGCCAGCGATACCTACACGAATTTACGGTTTTACAAGCAACGAAATTGTTTACGTAAAATTAATTCATTATGAAATTTAACTCACATAAGTATGATAGTTAGGCTGCTCTTGACTTGAATCATGCAATGGTGTAGAGTCAGTTCCTCCAACTCTACCGTCCTCTCCATCGCCTCCACCCTCCAGGTAAGACAAACTTGGAACGCCTCCCATTATAAGATACAAACATCCTCCAACAAGAATGCGATACTAGAAAAGTAATGTAATTTAAAGCACTGTAATTTTAATATACATATTTTTTGGGAAATAAATGTATCCTACCTTTGGTACTTTGCATTCTTTGATGACACGAATTAAATCATTTTTAAATCGATCAAAGGACGGAACACTGAGTCTAGGCACTATATCATCGCCAATTATCACAGACGTTACAAAACTTTCACAAAATAGGGCAGCTTCTTCTGTCACCAAACAGCCAGGAGGTGAAAACGCATAGCACTTGAGAGTTGGGTAGGTAGAGCGAAGCATTAAACTTAACAGAGTTGCCGTTCCAGCTGTAAAATATTTTCCTTTGGTTAATGAAAAGTGGACCAAGTAAGTGACAAGGCAAAAATAACCTGTGTGTATACAACTTACCACCAAGAGAGTGTCCAGTAATAACAACAGTATAATTAGGATAGTTTATAGCAGCCCTGTTTAAGGTTCCCAATTGATTGATTTTTTCCAGCGTATTTTTCGCCGCTAAAAGCATTCCATGGTGAGCCTTACAGCCTTCTGGAATTCCTGGGTAATCTAACGGTTTAGCTTCTGCACTTAAATCTGTAATTGCATCCCTAAGGGACATTGTTCCCCTAATTGCTACAACAATACATCGCTCATCGTGATCCAAGCCGATGAAGAAAGGCGTTTGAAAGACATTATTTTCAAAAGACGCATACAAAAGATCCACATCCTTCACACTAGTAGTTAGTTTAAGGGCTGAGGTATTACAAAAGCAGCAGTTATCCCCATGAATTTCACTGGAGTGCGTTCTAAAAATTAAAACAAAGTTAATGGACATCCATTTTTCTGGAAATTAAATTTGGTAATAAAAAATATAGGAATCTTACTCGCCAATTCCGCAACACAATACATTTCGCCAAAGTCTTAGAACTCCTGACCTTGGATGCGCAACCACATACCAAGGCCAACCATAACTTCCCAACGCATATTTCATAAAATGTGCCACAATAGCTGGGGAATGCCATCTGTCTGAATCACACTCATAGCTTGACTCCTCCAAAAAGTTTTTAGCTTTTGGAGGCAACCCACACACTGGACTATCCCCATCTTCACCAATTTCTACATTGCCACGATTTTGAATTTGAAGTGCAGCATTCTTTTTTAGATTTAACACTATCAGTCCAGCTGCAAGATCTGAGGGTACCAAATCTTCTTCAAAGAGGTATCCCATAATTTTCCCAATATCTCTAAATGCACGTCGATGAGTTTCGTCAATTCCTATACAAGAGCACATGATTATTTTGCAGCGACGCTCCCATAATTTAGTATGACTGTTCCCGTGTAAGACACTTTGTTCAAAACGTTCATAGTCCATTTCATCAAAAGAGGGAGATTTTCCACCCAAGGGATCAAAAGCAACTGCCATTACACATAGCATTATAAAGACTAGGAACCAACTGGACGCTGTGAGAACTGAAAAAAAAATACAGAATTTAGAACAAATTGCACTCTCAAGATTTTGTAAAATTCACTTATATTCATGTTTCAAAAAATTTACTTTTAATAAGAAGTATACTCTCTGGAGCATCATCTTGACACATGATGTTATTGGAGTACACCCAATTTGTTCCCAATGCGTTCCAAACAATTTCAGGTATGACAAGAATTACTCTGTGAACAAAGTTGAGTGAAAATTTTTACTAGACATATTAAGCGAATATGTTGTCTGTAATATTTAGGTGTATGTTTGTTATGTTTACCTAATGTAGATGCAAGGTACCACAAATTTTCTAGCTTCGGTGTCCATCATGGAGCCCACCATACTATTTTGGACCAAGGCAATATTGGCAAGGATTATGAATAATAGAACAAGAAAATTTCCAACCAGGTAAATTCGGATAAGAGAGCCTCCTTCGCAGCTCAACTTGACATCTTCTTTCCAAAATATAATACATCCGGCAATCACCCTGAAAAAATAAGTAATTTTCAATAACATCTAAATTTATATCAATTTTTATGACAAGAACATTATTATAAGTTAACTAACCATGAAACCCGGATCAGTACGTCGATAAAACCGGGGAACACAAAATCGTCAGTGGCTATTTGCCAACGACGACCCAAAGCAACTAGCGCAGGCATTTTACCACCTTGCTTTTAAGATAACCACTCCTTTAATATATTATACAATTTGTGAGCATTTAATACTGCCAAAATATAAATGGTAATAGTGATGATAAAGGCAGTGATGTAACCGAAAATTAATAGGTAACTTTTACATTTTATGCAATCTCTTCATTCTCATCTCCTTCGCACTGTCACTCAAACTAATATATTTTCAGCACTTGTGACTTGTTTGTAAAATGATTATCATTCAAACTCACAGAATACCTTAAAATTCGTCTTCCCTTCATAATAAGCACTAGCACCATTAATTAATTTCAGTTTGCATCGGTGACATCATAACTTGTCATTGCCATTGATCGCTACCGCAGACCGTAGCCGGATGCTGACTTTGCACTGTTTCACAAGCAACTGAATTAACTCTTGCGGTTGATTACTACAAGATAAAAAAAGTGTATTAAAAACACGCTGGAAAAATTAAATGCATTAAAAAACTTAAGTCGTCATCAGTCTTGATGAGTCACAAATTTTTAATTCATTTCTCCTTGAAACGAGCCATTACGCAGAAACTGAATCTATGAAATGTTGACATGCAACAGCTGACGTACAATAATATTATGAGCTTTTGACGGATCTGCTTTGAACGTTATGCATGCAACATGCAATGCATGTGTATGTAGACTGCATTTACCCGGGCACGAATTTTTCTATAAAAAACCATGCATACCCCGCAGCATATTATTGGGATTGGGAGATCCTACCACTGCCACACCATGCCGGGCTGTTTCTGTGTTGGGGTGTGAGAGAGTGGAAAGTCTGTCTGTCCGTCCGTCTGTGGGGAATCCTGCCATTGTTCAGAATTCTTTAACGTATAAGGATTGATGGAAACGAGCTCGAAATATTTTTTTGGAGACAGGGGGAATAGTAGTCGAAAAGGGTTCCGCATTTGGATCCCATGGCTCGCCAAAGAGTAGTCCCTCAAAAACTCAAGCAACTTGTCACTCCTAAATATTGAATATGACAAAAATCTACTGTTAGCAGCCAGATGTATGAAAAATGCCATAATTATGTAAATTATTTATCATGATTTACGGAAATAAGATAATAATAATCATATCTTAGTCATTTATATCTAATTTGTCCAAAATATAAACTATGGAATTCTTCAATAGTTAGCATAATGATAGCTTAACTATTACTGAATATAAATAGCTCTAGAAATTGACTCTAAAATTTTCATTCAATTAGCATTCAAGCAAATTTCAAAGGACCACGAATTAAGTATTTGTTTGTTTTTTAAATATAATTTGCAAAATGCACTATTGAATACTTAAAAAGTTAACTTTAGGAAAGCTAAGTATTTAATTAATTTGATTGGCTACCACAACTGATTTTTTACTGTTGATTGGAGTATAATTAAAATAATGAATTAATTATTCCTTTCTTATTAAAATCTAATTTCAATAAAACATGATAAATAATTTAGATAATTATGGCATTTTTCATACATCTGGCTGCTAACAGTAGATTTTCGTCATATTCAATATTTATGAGCGACAAGCTGAGGGGTGACTTTAAACAAATCCCCATATCTCCTGAAGCTGGTACTTGAGGGGAAAAGTGAAAGCACCATTGCAAAGCCCTTGAAGAGTACTTACGATAAAACTAATTAAATTGAATCCCCTACCAAGGAACTTCTAAAGATACGGAAGAATAAACAGTGTTGTTTTCATGTTAGTCTGATTTAACCTCCTTGTCCCCTACTTCAATTAAAAGGGTCAATAATTAATTATTAACTTGGCCTTGCTGAAGGGTGGCTTTAGTTTGAGGGCTGTGTGTCCTGAAGCGTTTTTTTCATTTTTCACTGGATGTAGTACTCTTTTAACGACGTAATTTTTACGGCGAAGGTATCAGCGGTGTAAATTCGTTGATTTTTTTTTGTCCTGTGGGGTAATGGTTGATAGATAGTTATTTTCTCGTGCAGTCTTCAGGGCAGCGTGTATGTAGTATGTAGTAAAGTAGGATGTACATATTATGGGATGCACAATGCACATGCATGGAATATGGAGCAGAACACAAAATAATATGTCATGAAGACAAAGGAATAGAACAGGTGCGTTACTTTATGCACACAGGTAAACGAAAGGTCAAGGTCTTTCATTTTCTTGGAATACTGAATGTTTGTTGATGGAAGTATTTTCTTAACAATTTCTGGCAACGAAGCATTTAATTTCTAAAATCATCAAATCAATTAAGTCAACCATAAATTTGATGTCAATACATGATTTATTGCTTTTTTTCCAAAATTTACTTGTGTGTATAGATAAACTCAGATAAACTCATCACATCCATATTTCATATCCATGGTCCTTAGTCCTTAATGAAGTCTGAAGTATTTAAGATTTTTTTATTGGAAAACTAAGCATTAAATTTCTACTCATCAAGATACTTTTCATCTTCCTTCGCATTAGTTGCGTCCTCGTCTTTATAATAATCTGTTTCTTGTGGGTCGTAAGGTTCCACATCAGCACCAACGCTATCCCTTTTTTACAATCAAAATCTTAAATCACTTCACATGATAATCATTTTGACATTTTTTACACTTTCACAACAAACTATTTTTTTATAACTTTCACTTACTCTAAAGAAAGCAGAAAAGCTTCATAAATAATCTGCCCCTTTTGATCCGTACTTAACCCTGTCATTCTCTGGAGAACAATCAAGTGTCCCCCTCCAGGATCCTGATTATATGGATCGTCAAACACAATAAAATGCCATCCCTTTTCGTAGCCATCTCTCAAATAAATAGGTTGTCCCTTGGGATCATCAAATGCAAAGTATTGACATCCTGTTGACCCCGCCACTTGGATGACTTTGTCAGTAACGTCAATAGCCTCTCCATCTACCAGCTCGTATCCTGGAGGGAGTAGCTTGTTCCTCCATCTGCTTGCAGAGGACACCTCCTTCACCACCACAAACACTAAAAGTAACGGTAACGGTAATACATACATTCCTTTGCACTTGCACATTAAATAGCAAAAAAATACTAAATTATTACAAAGAGGAAAACAGCAACTTTAATGATGACAATGACAAAAGAATTTTCGCACAAGCCATAAAATATACTCGGTTTTATATAACCGTTCATTACTCACATTTTCACATGAACTGCTTATTTAATTGGGTCACTTTCCCCCATCCATTGTCTTTTTTTGGTAAATAATAGTCTACTCATTACTATTATTTTATTAATGAGACAGTAATTAAAATACTACATTATATACTGCGTAATAAGTAATGTGACTTTATTGTCACCGGAATGTAGAGCCATAGTCAGGCAGAGGCAAGCAGGTTGTTTTCTTAAAAGAAAAATGACTTTTTATTGCAATTGTGCTATAAATAGATAGAATAATTTTTTGAGTGAATTTCAGAAATTTCTTCTTGCAATTTATTTTCTCACGATCACACGTGTGTGTTAAATAAACAGTGTTTTACTTGTGATATAACTTGTAAAATGCCATAAATGTAGTTTTTCTGCTTTCTTCTTCTCTATTAATTTTATTTCCTTGAAAGAAAAAACCATGTGTGTGTGCTTTTGCTGGAGAGTCTTGAGTTGAGAGTAAGTGTGTAACAAACTAGAACGATTTTTATTGCTCCTTATTACATCATTCTGAAGAATTTTATCGTTATTTATGACCAGCTCCTCTCTTTTCCATTTAAAGGGAGTAATATAAGTAGTTGTACAATGTACAACAACCTGCTATGCTTTTTACTTTTGCGGGTAACAAGAGAGAAAAACGGGGAAAGGAGTAAAATAGAATGTTATTCTAATGGAAATCTCCTTTTCTACGTATCATTAAGCCTTTTCTGGTTTGTCTCTTTGCCTTGCCACCCACTAACATGGTTTTTGGGGTTTTCTTTGTTAGAAAAATATGTGTAGTGGGTAGGGTAGGAGTATGAGTGGGTAAACATTTGTAGCAAAAAATATTTGTTCATATGAAAAGTTGGTTGTTTGGTAGTATTTTAATTGCTCTGCTAAACAATTGGAGAGATGCTGGAACACTGAAAATAGCAACAGAGTCTCTTGAGTCGTTTGACTAGCTTTTTGTTTGTTGTGTGTATTGGCAACATTGGGCTTCATAAAGAACGAAGCGGAGAGTTTTTTAACGTTGTGAATTTTTATAGGACACATTTATTTTTGGTATCCATTTGAATTCTGAGTATGAGTGGGAGTTATGTAGACAAAAGGAGGAAAAAATAATTATTTAAATTTTCCTTTGAAAATAAATAAAGTGGGGATATATTAAAATACATATATTCATACATAAGTGTATGAGTATGTAATCAAATAAACCAGCAAAAAGAACATGCATAAATGATGCGTTATATTTTTTACACTGGCTTTTGGTTTTATGTTTGCCAAAGAGTTCAGTTAGTCCATTTTAATTCAAAGTTCATTAATTGGAGTGCGTTCACTGGGGAGTTGTACTGGTTGAATGTTATTTTTTAGTAGTGTAACAGCCAGTTAGTAAAAAGTATGCATGGATAGATGAGACGAAACGCTATGAAAATAAAAATGTTTGCTGGATTTTAAAAGAACTTTTTAAGTGAAAATATGTATGTGTAATAAAAATGCAAACAAACTGTTGTACTTTTACTCAAAAATTACAAAAAAAATGTCAACAATGCACAAAGCAAAGTTGTGTTTTGCAATTAAAATGCAAAACTATTATGCATATTATTTTTTAAATTGGAAAATTACAATAGAAAAAGTGTACTCTAGCCTGAAAGCCATATTTTCTTTATGACTTCTCCATGAGAAATTTTTAAGTGGATGGGGATAATATTCTGAAAGCTTTCTAAAATCGGACTAATTTCTATGAAAGTGATTGTTTACAAAGTAATCTTGAAACTCAAATGGAATATCTTGATTATAATGATAATGATGCTCAAACTTTTCAAGTTATTTACTAAATGATCAAAATAATTTAAATTAAATAACATTTTGTTTAAATTAAGTAACATTTTGGAATACATGTCTCTATTTCAAAGAAAATGTAACTTTCAAAGGAAAAGAAACAAAACAAAGTTTAGTGCTTAATTCTGATGTTTATGCTACTTTTAATGCTCTTTAGCATAAGTATTCATTCAATATCATTAGACCGTGTAATATCTGTTTCTTTTGATTATCTTTTAATCTGAATATAATGAGAAGCTAAACATAAACTTCAATGAGATTATCTTTATGTGTGGGTGTTTTGTAAATGTCTTGTCTAATTTTAGAAATTTACACACAAGCAAAATTGTTTGGTTAGCATAAATTAAAGTTTATTTTTAATTATCTTGAGCAAAACATTAAAAGAGTTTTTACGTGATTATTGTACATTGTACATATACACGTATGTATCTCTACTATATATATTATGTTTATAAGTAGGTATTTAGTTTTCATTAGCCAGGCCACTAAACTAAATGCCACTACTCCCAGTTGTGCCTCTGGCAAGTTCATCGTCCGTCGAGGTCCCATTATTTGGAGCCGACGAGTCCTCTCCATTGTTCACTGTTGTGGGCGTGGGTGGTGGTGGTATAGGATCACTTGCTCCTGGCACGTAGTACCCGTGACTTCCCGTGTTATAATCGTCATCATCACTGTAGTCGTCATCATCATCCTCTGGGCCTAATTCGCCCCTGTACTCCCCATACAAGTCTAATGGAAGGGTTTCCTCAACCGATGTGCCTTCTTCCTCTTCATCAAACTCGTCCTCGTCACGTCTCTTGTTGGAGAGTTTCAAGGCGTGAGCAAATAGTCGTTTCAATCTATTCTCTTTCGCGAGCATTTCCCTTCTTGCCATTTTCGCAGCGGCTTGGCTTCCCTTCCAGAATTTCAACGATTTTAACTTTTGTTCCATTTCGGTGAGTTCCCTACACAGAAAAACAGAGAGAGTGAGTGTAAAAAAATAATGACTTCATTGGAATCAGTAAAATAGACAAGCAGTTTGATAGGTTTACCCAGACCCACGAAATGATAAATAATATGGACAGGAGCAATACAACAACAAAATAGTCAGTTAGTATGTAAGGCTGATTGTGTGAGAGACATGACTAATTACCTTTGACAAAGCTGTCGTGGTCGTTATACGTGTCGTTATATTCTAACCCTTACTGTTAGATAGGTAGGTGATTTGGAGAAACATGCAATCAGAATGGTACGCTTTCACTGTGAACCGCCATATGGTTTGGTAGGGAAAGTCATTCAAACCAAACGAACCCTGGCCTTTATCTGCCTATTTGTTTACGAATTTCACCTACTTTCTCTTTGGCTGTATAGCAAATGATTCAAATGAGAGAAGCTTAATGTCAGCAAAATAACAGATGTGACACGAAATCAAAAGAGAAAAAAATTCATACATTCAGAGGCGCACGTGCTATGAGTACAATGTATACATAGATTGCCATAAAAATAATAAAAAATTACTCCATTGAAAAACAAAAATAGCCTATCAAATCGACTAAAACGAAGCAACAGCCTGGCAAAAAAACAGAAAGACAGTCTGCCTTTCACTGGAAAGATAATTGGTTGGTGTTGGAGAAAGAAAGTGACTGCTGGGGAGATGGAGGGAGAAAGAATAACATTAAAAAGATGAAGAGATTCGGTAACAATCAGTTTTAAAAGGCGCCTTTAATAAAAAGGACCTACGTATATACTGCCGACTGCCAAGTCATCTTGAAGGAAAGTGTGCAGTAATAACGTGAAAATATAATGTGAGTGCTTGATGTCTTGGCTTTCTCTCAGTATTGCCTTTCCACTTGGTGCGATGCGATATCTTTTTCGCATGGCATGGCGGCGGTGGTGGCGGTGGTACTCAGACAATTTAAGAAATGAACGTGTGTGTGTATTATGTATTAGGCATAATTTATAGCTCCCCAGAGGGTAACGCACACACTCAAACTGCCAGACAGACAGACTTGCACATAGACTTGGTTTAGGAAAAAATATTACAAGAGAAAAATATAACGCCACATACTTATGACTTAACAATTTTAAAGCGTCTGGGAAGCCTACATAAACCTAGCAATTTAAAAAGGAGAAAAGGAATGTAAAAAGAGAAATTCACAGAAGAAATGTAGTAAAAGGGGTAACCCAAAACTTGTACTAAAATGTTAGAACTTGGACTAAATAAAATATCTACATCTTATCGTACTCCTACGAGTAGTAGAAGTAAGTATCCATGCTTGGAAATGTGTATATATTTTGTATAATTTATGAAAATTAAAAGAATATCATCTAACTTCTAATTTATATGTGTAAAATAATAACGCCACAAAAATCTATGCTGCACTGTTAGAGTATTATTGTACTAGTAGATGTATCTACTTGTTTGAACTCGTTGATGACTCATTAAGAAATATTAAAATGTGGCTAACTTGACAAAATTGAAGTTTGCATTTTACCCCATTCCCTGTCTTTGGGGAAGGAGTACACATTCACTTGTAAAATATGGGGGTATGACGTTATGATGAGGGTCAACGACTGAAACTTGTACTTGGAAGCGAGGGGGCCTACTATTAATACAATAGTTATCGTATGATGTGTAACATTACCACTTTCTCATAAAAATACATATGTACAATGTGGGGGAAATGCTTGTCAGTAAGCTCTCGAGTTTCTTAACTTCATATAGCAAGTTGAGAAGGAGAAAGGGATCAAGAAGACAGGCAGTGAGACAGAGAGTGAAGAAGAGAAAGAAAAGCAACAAGAGGAAATCGGATATGCTTTGCCTTTGCACAGGAACTAGAGATATGAGAAAGGAAAGGGACAAGTATAACCTACTTACATCCATGCTTACATACATACAAAAATTTTATTCGGTTGTTAAATGAGAAGATATGCAAAGAATTCCATAAAAAGTACAAAAAATATATATGTCATTATGTCTATGTGAGCGAAACTATTACATTTTTCAGAGAAAATTGTTTTGTGAAGGTTGATCGGTTGAGTAGAACAACCAAACACGTAGTTTTTTTTCACTTGGAATGAAATTCCTTTGTGAATATAGCTGTTGAATGTGTGTCGAACAAGAGTGAAAAACAATGGATTTATTTATGTTGCATGAGCGTGAGCCTGAGTCTGCCTTTTCTCCCCAACTCCCCAGCTCGCCTTGGAGGATAACTGTATCAAATTCTAATCATGTCAACTTATTCGTTCAATAATATTATTATAATAGCTTCTGTTTCCGTTCTGTACGCCTACATACAAATAAAGTGACAGAGTATAAATGCTATACGTAAAAATGTGAGCCCATTAAAATGTGAAAGGAAATACAATGGAATTGTTTTGTTCAAATAACGTGGAACTAAAGAATTAAAACTAAAGGCGAGCATTTCTCATTTTAAATGCAAAGCACTGTCTAACTTTAAGTATTCATTTAGCTTACTATTATTATTTTACAGGAGCGGAATGGAAAGCAAGTAGAGAAACTGTACCATATGGACAAAATTTTCCGTCTTCAAACATCATTCATCATCAACACAACAGCCTACATGGCTTACTGACTTGACTGTGAAAGCTGAACAATAAAGCTGCTTGTTTTAAATGAAGGCACGTTTCATTGTTATTGTTACAGTACTTTTACTACCTATTTTACCTTGAGCAAAAACTGTATAAAGCTAAAATTGTTTATAACCAGCTTTACGAAGAAGAAGTAGTTGAGTTGAGTGATGATATGTCTAAACTGTCACACTGTTTATGTACGTAGGCACAAAGTAACATGTAACTTGAAAATGTCCTTCACTTTTCATTACAATTAAAGCCATGCTTCCTTTGGAACATTCATATGCTCGATTCGTTAAATGTCAAGTTAGCATTCAATTACAATGACAATTCCTTTCACCTGTCACCCACCGTCATTCTCTGCACATTTTACTTAAATACGAGTGACTATATCTTGAATAGAATTAAACTGTTTTCTCCGTTTCTTAAATGACAAGCTGTTGTGCTCATGTCTGTCACGTGTAATGGGTTGGAATTAAGTCTTTAAAAGTAAAAGGGTTAAGTAAAAATGAATGAATACTTTAAAGCTGTGTGTCAGAGTCAAGATTGTAGTTAAATGGTAAACTTTGCACTTTAATAAAGCATTTAGTTGACAGATACAGTTTACAATGGACTTGCGCTCTTTCAATCTATTGTGTAGAGAAGGGTATCTTTTTAATACTTTTTTATGGACCATGAAAATAAGTAATTGAAGTTAAGTTTGTGGCCTCCGTGCTTCCTAAAAATGTGAAACACCACAAACAACTTTCCAGACAAGGTCGGTCTCTGTCTCAAAAATTTGGAATTGGAACTCAATTTACTTTTGTGGTGGTCCCCATGCTTGATGTAGCCACAGTCATGGTCAAAATAATAAAGTTTCAATAACGCCCTATTTATTTCTGTGAAATCGGTACTCATCTCGGCATCATTTTCACAAAAGTTTTAAAAAGTCGAGAAAATGGACTAGACGCAATATTTTACTTTTACTCCACTTTTTTTCTTATCTTCTTTTTGTGCTTTGTGTAAAAAAGTAGAAGATGAAGACTTAAGAAGTAGGATAATCCAAATAAAAAGATGGTTAAAGCTCTCGAGGGCATATCAAAGTTTTTGTTACTTGAAATAGGTACTACACATTTCCTTTTTGTTGTACTATAGCCAGCGTGGCCGTGGGTTTTTTGGAGCAAAGCTAAGTATACTGCGCTTATTTATTTTAAATGAGGTTGAAACCTCTTTTGATCATTTAATTAGGTGGCGGAGCGGAGTAACCCTTTTTCCAAAAAGAAAAATATTATCTTCTTTACTGCTTGCTACCACACACACCAAACTGGAGTCCATCATTCTCGCTATCTCAACTTTACTCTCTTTTCATATCAACCTATTCTACTCTACTATTTATCTATCAAACAAGTGTACTAGCTTTTTCCCTATTTATCTGTGTGGCTCTTCTAGTTGACTTGAAGTAGCCTCTTTAGAGTCTATCTAGCCAACTTTCCATTTTCAATGTGCGTGTAATGGGTAGTGTCCGGGTATTATCTCATTCTTCCCATCATCATCATCCTGACTTTTATATTATTTCCCATGCTTTTCCATTTATATCTTGCCCTTAACATTCACAAGTGAAAAAGGAAACAGGCCATTCTTATTTCTTTGATGAGCTTTATAAATATCACAAGATGATATCTCACACACATATCACATCATCATCATCATCGTTCATACCATCATTCAGTAAAAATCTTACCATGTTCTCAACTCAACTCATTCACTCACACATTCAACCCACTTTTTCTTTTTACTTATTTTTGTGCGTGCAATTATTTAACTGCCTAGTGAACTGAACCAATTTCTTTCTTTTCACTTTTTTAGTCAAGACGCTATCCCTTCCTTCTTTCTATGAAGCTATTATTTTCACTCAGTGTCTTTCTTCCTCAAAGTTCCCTAGAGATCTACGTTACGTATGCATGTAAGTAGTGGGCTAAAGAAAAATACTCCATGTGGCTGGATACTTTATATGCCTTGTATTTTAACTGTACCACTGCCACTAGTTCGTTTCCTGTAATTTCTTTGAGTTGAGCCAGAGCTTTCCTGTTCTTCACAGAGTGAGATTACATTTTATGAGTTTTTTGTACTTGCAACAACTAACCCATCTTCTAGCAACACAGAATAGCAATGTATCACATATGTAGATAAGTATGTAATTGGAGGAGAAACGAGAGGAACCCTTGAATGCAAATGTACCTATTGAACAATTGAAAAAAAGGAAAAATAATGAAAACGAAGGGAATAACTTTTGTAACATTTTCAAAAGAGTAGTGAAGAGGTGTGCAGTTTGATATAAGAGAGAAATTATGAAAGTGGAAGAGGGACTTGATTCTATGAATGCCTGAGTAAAGGATTCTCTGGACTTGAATTTGGAATTGGATGGGGAAGGGAAAATGAAAAAGTACATATTACCGAAAATTTACTGGGATGATACTTTGAATTTAAGGATAAAGTATAAACATTATTTAGAGTAGAGGGTTTGGAGTGGAATTGCAGTATGGGGGCAGTAAGTTAAGAAGGGAGATTGGTTATCAAATGATGAACAAGAGGAACAGGGAGGAAAAACCTACGATAAAGGGGGCAGAAATAGTTAAGCTGATTATTGGTGTATTCTGATAATGCCCTATATTGTTTAGCCACCCCCGTTGCGTTGGTTTTAACCCCTACTTCAAACTTGCAGCTTTTCATTCTATCTCATTATTGTTACCTCCTATTTGTGATCTACTAACTCTTGAATTTCAACGTAAGCTGTTGTATTTTATTAATAGCGTTTAAATGTTTTCATATACAAAATTATACATAATGAATATCGTTGATAAACGACTTTTTACTTACTTTTCTTACTTTTTCTATGAATATACTTGAAAACCTTTTTGTAGTGTACTTAATAAAGGCTTCGGCTTACCGCACTATCTTTGATCAAGATCATACTCCCACACAACCTTTTCTTATAAATTACTTTATTTTTATACCGACAAGATTTTTAGTGAACCCTCTGCTCTCCTCTCACGTCAGTTCCGACTACATTACATAAGCTCATCACTGATAATCGAGAAAATTGAAAAATTTACGAGATATTTCCTCCTTTTTTCCTCCAGTGAAATGGAATAATAATGTAAAGCAGTAAGTAAAAATGAAACGAAACTGAACTAAATTGGCTGCCTTGTTAATTTGATGGATCTTATTGCTCAATACAATTTACTATTTATATTCACTGCTGCGTAAATAAAGTAAATAGCAACAAGAGAGCTTCTTTTTGCTTTGCATGAAAAAAGGAAGCTGACAAAAATTATTCAAACCTAAATACAAAAAGAGAATCTCTGGAGTTCTCTTCCACCCTCTTGCCTTAATGAATAAGATGATTCCAGAGATGATAAGGAAATGTGAATCTTTTGGGAAGTGAAGCCAAAAAATATACATACATAAATGTACTCCCTATTCAGCTATCATTTGAAATTACAAAGTTGTTTGGTTTTTGAATTGTGATTTTGGGTAGCGATATGACTATGACTGGTTATGTAATTTACTATCAGTGCCGCCGCCGCCGTGGACTAATCTTAATTAATTGCGGTGTGGTGCTCTATCTCTGGCCTCAAAGAAACCAAGCCGCAAGGCAATAGGGTGGATTAAAGATTAAACCCTTTTGGCTATCTACTGCATTGCCCTTTTGTAAATCTTGCCAAAAAACAAGCTTTCTTTACCCAAAAAAATAATGAAATATCAAACAAAACAGGGAACCTTCAAGTGTACCATATCACGATACCATATGCAATTAAGATTACTTATTTAAGAACGAAAAATGACAAGTAATGTTTCTTCTTTAGACAACCAGTTTCCTAATAAAATTGTGGCGAAAAGAAAAAAGTTTTGTTTGTTTTTGTTGTACTTACGTCGTGTAAATATCTGACAAGACGCCTGGACAGGCTTTGGTCCTTAGCAGTACATGTTTCCTCTTCAAGTCCCGGTCCTCCTTGTCCTCACCTTTTTGGCGGAACATGCGAATGGCATCTTTCAGAGCTTCAACTGCGTGCAAAAATAGAAAAGAAATAGAATAAAACTCAAAGAAAAAGTTTTTTTTGTGGAGAACAACCATAAAAGAAGTAAAGACACAAAAGCACCAAACAAACAGACACATAGACATAACTTGTAGCATTAATAAGTAAGTTAAATAGACATGCGAAAAGTAAAGTTAATTGTTTTGATTGGAATTGATGATGTAAATGACGTGAATGGCTACATAAGCGTATCAACTAATCAAGAGCAGAGAAGAGAAAAAACTAAAAACCAAGTGGGAGTTCTCTTTGCTAAATATAATTCTGTTTATATAACACAGAGACAAAAATACAGTCACACATGCATACAGACTAGTAGTATTCTAACTATACTACATTGTCATTACTATTATTATTGTTTTAGTGAATTGTGATTGTCATAAATGTCAGGAGCAGAAGTTGCTCCCATTATTCCTGGTTCTCTAGCAAAAGCTAAAGTTAGTTTTTTGGGCTTTTTCCTCTTTGCGCAGGAGGAATGTAACAAGTTTTCGTGGAAAAGTAGTTTGTTGAGGGCACATTCATGGCAAAAGAGAAAGAAAAAAGGAAACAAAAGGAGAAAAAAAGTTTGTGGATGATGCCATGCTATAGAACAATTTTTCCTCAAAGAGAATAGAAACTCAGTCAGATAAACACACAATTCGGAACAGATAAAACAAAAGGAGGAAATTATTAATGTCACTAGAAAAAGCTAAACAGAAATGATGTCTGTTGGTTTGGCTATGTTTTTGCTGGTTAATTGCCGCAAAAAATGGAAGTAGATTTGTGGGTTTTTTGGAGGTGGTGTATTACCTTTGACAGGATTTGGTTGAACCACATCCGGTCTATCAGGAATTTGAGGAAACATGGAATCCACAGAGTCCCTCCCAAGAAGGCCCTCTTGGCGTAATTGGTCTTGCTCCAATTTTTTCTTGAGAGGACCCATCATCACTATCTTGGCCAGATCTAAAATGTGATTGGCTCGTTCCTTTTGAATTCTTCGACTTTCCTCTAGTCTCTCTAATTGGTCTGGGGACAAAAGGTGGACTCCACCAACCCTTTTGACCATTAACTCGAGATCCTCTTCCTGTTTCATTGATGATTCCATGTTGGCCAGGTAAGCGTACAGTTCTGCGATACGACTTTCACTCAGCTCGTTTACATACTCGGGGATTTTTTCGATCAAAAAGTTTTCCACGCTGGGGCTGATGATATTTTCAAGAAAGAAGGAAAGACGATCTTCCCTTTTTATCAGTTCGGCACAGGGATCAGAGTCAGATCTGGAGTCTGAGCGGGAGCCAGCACTACCACTTCTACTGCTTGTAGACAAATCACCAGATCCTCCACCGTGTAGACTTTTCAGCAATGCGGATTCCAGCTCATTGATGCGCTAAATGGGAAAAAAAATGTGACACAATTTGTAGCAGTGAAAAATAACAATTATAATGAGACACTTGACTGATTGATTTAAAAAATGGGGCCATGGTCTGACCTTCCTACTAAAGCCATAAGGATTAGTACAGAAAAGGATGAAAACAATTATTTTATCGAGAAGAAATCCAAATCCTCAGTAGAGAAAATTATTAACGGCTCATTTAACAAAAAAGCGTGTTGGGCGGACGGAGCACGTATGTACCCACGCACCCCCATTATTTCATGTATGGCTTTGTTAAAGAAATAACGAGATGAAATACTTTCTCTGGTAACAAATTTTTAGAAGACTGAACAAACTGAATTGAATGGAAACGCAACACTTGACTATTTCTTCTCACTAAACCCGATAAACTAAATCATTTCACTCAGCACATTTTTTTACGAATGTATTCATTAGACTTACAGCTATGGACTTTCTTAAGGCCTCATTCTTCTCTTGAATGCTTTTGTATTTCTTGAAGTCAAGTATATTCTTTCGGGATAACCAGCCTCGCACGGCAGCTTGAATCTGTAAAAAAATTGTAAAACAAGAATACTGAGTATCAGACATCAGAGAATAAATTTGAGATAAAGATGGAGGTGTTGTATTTTTAGATGAAACTTTAATACAGTTTTCTCTGATAATTTTTATTTTAATGAGAATACAATTAGAAAGAGAAAATATGTATACAAAATACAAACCTTGATAGCAGATTTCTCCTCAAGCAAGCGCCGTGCCTCCGCTTCTTTTTCCTGAAAGTAAGAACGACGAACACGACACATTAATTATTTATTGTCATCGATAAAATTACATTTAGTAGTAGGTAGGTCGAACGGCGTAGAGTATGTCGATTGTTTGATGATGAAATTGTAATTCGAGGACAAGATAACTTTTATAGCATGAATCACTTCACTACTTACTGCTAGAATCTGCTTAACTCGCTTCCTCGCCAAATGTCCCCTTATCCATGACTAAAACAAGGAAGATGAACATTAATATATTGTAAAAATAAAATTATTATATTCTATTTTTAGCATATTTTCATTATATTTTTTTATAATGACCTGAATTTTTATAGTAGCAGCTTCCACAATTTTCCAATTGTTACGAATAAGGCAGCCTCTCCAAAACGCTTGTATTCTTACAGCCGCATGAAACTGGATAACTGCAAGGCGTTCTTCTTTCCTGAAAAAACGGTATGCGGAAAATGATAATTTTAAAATTCCAACTTACTAATGACAAGATTATAATGATAGGGACCTGTCTCAAGTCATATGAATAACAAAACAGCATAAACATCGATACTGATGCTCAAAATGGATCCTCCACCAAGAAAATAATATGCAGATACGTGAATGCCCAAGGCAGCAAGCAATTTTCAGTCGCTTTCACTTTTCCCTTCGTTTCGTGTGATTAAAATAAGTGCTACCTAGAGCGACAATGACATGATGATGTGCTTGCCATGTTGTCTTCTAATCTATTGTAAATATGTAGCTTCAACAGAGAAATTAATTACTACTGCATTGTCAAATGTATAGCTTCCGAGTTTTTTGTGCAAGTACGATATAGTGTATTTCCACAATTTAATCCTTTCCCTAATTTCAGTGCTTTTGTAACAGTTGTCACCAAATTTCCACTTGCAAGTTCATCGACCAAGTAAAGCTATTCTCAAGCCTTGAACCCACCCTTGCCTTGTCCTTTGGTGAATCACCCATCACCAACCCTTTTATTCATGTAATTTGAATGCCTTGTTGTTCTTTATAATTAAATTGAACTTTGTGTTGTTCCCTAATTTTCCACGAACTCAATGCATAGTTTATATGATTTACTCTAAGATATATAATATGATTTTCCGATGACTTGGTTGTGGGAAAGTTTTGAAAATTGTCAACAGAAGCAGCATGGCTGCCGAAGAATAATAAACTTGTGTTATTTGCATTCACGTCATCAACATAATCATCATCACAAACAGAAAAGCAATAAATTTCGGTAAATTTATGAATTATGCGAAATTGTTTCAGAAAGGGGAGTGGTGGAGTGTGAGTGAATGGACAATTGTGGGCTTCACAAGAAACAAAAAGTGTTGTTTGCCCTGGAAGCAAATCCAGTGATTCAAAGATCAAAACCAGACGCCACACTTTTCTCTCGCCGGTAAAACTACCAAAAAAAACAATGAATGTATTCTCCACACATTTAACTTACATTAAAAGTTATTGATTATATCCCCGTCAAGAAAATAAAACAACATAATATTATATGACATGAACAAGTTTTGTAACAAGCGGGGAGAATGGAATGGAACAAAAAAAGTATTTTTATGGAGACGGATTATTAATGAGTTTTTGATGTGACAGCATGGCACAGTCAGTGTATAAAGCATCATAATCAGTACAAAAGTTGTAGTTAGAAAATTGAGTGAGATGAGAAGAACAAGTAAAGTTGTTGTTTTTGTCTAGAAAGTTTTGAGTTCCCAGTAGTCAAAAAAATAGAGAGACGAGACGTGGCTTGCATCCATAAATTTATGCATTTTGAAAACAGTCATAAACATTTTGGCATAAAGGTCTCTATTCTAAATAATCACTATTGGAATTTTGTATGCACTCAGTAAATCTTATTTAGTGGCTTTTTTGGACGCACGGTATCATCAACATGAATACAGAAGAGCGTCACGATACAATGATGAATGAAAAAGTGTTTTTGTTCGCTTGAGGCGGACAATATTGTTACGTAATTCGGTAAGAAAAGAGCTGGTTGGTCATTATGAGAAGCATGTAAATGTGCACTTGTCACATTTTGTACTGCTGCTCGTGTGATGATGATGATGATTAAAGAGATGTGGTGCCAATAATCTAAATAAAAACTGATTCATGCTGTTTGGTTGTTTGGTGTGATTGCTTATTTAAAATAAATTATGCTTCAAGCCATTATTCAATGGGGATTATGAATGATGTTTTTTGGTGGAGTTGGACTATGGCATGACAAGTTGAAATTTGGGGTATACCTAGACCATTGACTAGACTTGTCTGAAAAAATTATTAACGATCTACTGCTGTGCAGCTTAACAAACTAATCTAATAAAAAATATGGATCCTAGTATAAAGCCTTGTTACTTTGCGCCTAATGCGATTAACTCTGCATGCAGCATGCCCTGCATTCTAATTGTAATTACAAATTTTTATTGGTTTTTTGAGCCCGTAAGCACCAAAATGTATAATTATTGATCATGGCGGTGGTGGAGGATCCGGATTGTTGGATGATTTAGAAGAGTTGCTCAATTATTATGAGCACAGGTGGTAATTAAAGTGCATTGATTGGTTATAATGGTGGTTGGTGGCTTGAAGGAAAAAAATTAAAGCTTTGGCTGTGTTCTTACTTGAGGCGTAGATAAGATTTAAAATCAATTGCTCCTCTTTGTTGAAAAAAGTTGCTGCATAGCTGTTCACTAGGGTCGACGTATACGGGATGCTGACAAGGATCCAAAATGCTACGATCCAGACCGTATGGAGAAGTTCCTAGAAAATTGTCCGCGGTGACTCCATTCGTGTTGGGGGAATTGGATTGAGCCATTTTGGAGGTAGCTAGGTCAAATGCATTTGTATTGATCATTTCATTGATAGCGGAATTGGGAACCACCTAATTATGCACATTAGGATTCAAATTGTAGTGAAATAAGAGAATTGTGTTTGTATGAAAAATTATGGAATGGTTTGTTTGCCAAAAAATCCGAATAATTCGAAAGTTGTCCTCGGTAACTTTTATATGGATTCAGCATACGAATGAAAATAATTATTACAAATAGATTGGCGCTCCAATTTTTTCGCTTTTTAATCTTTTCTGTTCTCTATCGAGAAACATTTTTTTCATGTCAATTATTTACCTTACAATTTTACATTTTATATGATTATGATATAGTTGTGTATTAATTAGGTAAATTTACTTTACTAATCATAAAACTTCAAACTTTAGGCATATCTAAAAAAAATTATTCGACATTTATTTATTTTTATATAAATTACGTTGCTCATTTTTTCAAATTATACGCATTATATCAGATACAGTTATATTTTAAATGAGTTGCGACAATTAATTAATCGAAAAATTAATCATTGATAATACACGATTCTTAATGACTTCAAAGTAAACTGTATACATTTATTTTGATGGGTAAATCATACAAACTACACGCGAACGATATTTTTATTTCTTAACTTTATTTCTAACTATTCAATTTATATTATTGGGAGAGCTTCTTACGGTTAATTTTAATTAAAATGCATTTTTGAACGACGACGACGAGCAGCATACGATATGTAGGGATCCGCTTTTTAGTACAAATAATATGTTTACTGTACACACACTTAAAGAAAACTATACACATTCATACTTGAGTTCTCACGTGCACCACACAATTTAGAAATTTGAAAATACACGACTTCATCATCATTGATCGCACAGTACCAATTAAATACAAACATCCTTACCGACACACATACATTTATACCGATTTACTTACTAAATCACTGGTTTTTATCTTACTCCGACAAAGTAACTTGTTATTATTTACACAGAAGCATACAATTCATGATGACTGGTCCAGAGAAAGTAAGAGAGGTTTTTACATAAGCTTTTGATGTATATACAATACATATATTATACACTTATATTTTGTTTACATTAAAATTCATCATTAGTTTTGCCCTAATTATAGTAATTATATAGAATCTCATGTTGGGTTTAAAAGGAGATCAGTTTTGATGATATTACAAAGACATACGATACGATACATCATCCGCAATTGATATAATATATTATTTATATGAATGAATACATGTAATTTTCCTTTTGTGCCTTTTGTTCCTTATAAAATTATAGTTGTTCCTTATGCATGAGAGAGATAAAAGAAGTGCAAACCACATTCTATACCGTCATCATCTCCAATAATGCTGCGATTTTCTCTTTTGAGTAAAGTATCACATCGCCCCAAAGTCAGAGAAGATCCACTTATTTTCCATTGCCAGTTTAGAAGAAGCTGGTTTCCAGTTTCCATAATGTTCAACAGGATAAGGATATATCTGTAAATTACCAAAGCAAATGAAACGTATTGAATCGAAAGGGAAAAGCCATAATGTGCAATTTAGCTCAATGAAATATTTAAATTATTTCTTCCTTGATGATAAGGATAACAAAATCCATTCGTTTCTCAACACAATAGAAATTGATTGAAATGAAGAAAAACTTACTTATAACTTTTTTCTCTGCGAAATGGAAAGTCTGTATGGGGTCCTAACAAAGTGATGCGATGCAAGGGTAGAATCTGTATTTGACTGCCTACCAAGTAATTCAACATCATGAAAAGTGAAGAGACAGCTCTTGGAGAAACAGTGCAAGGTCAAGTCCTTATTCCAGTTTTCCAAATTATTTTGAAGGACCTACATTTCTCAACTCGACTTCCTACAAAATTTACACAACAATTATCTGTAGTTGATTATTCAAATTCCAGCGTTGATCTTGATAAATTTGCATGCATATAAATAACGAAATAAAGAGATTTGGGGTAATGTGATATTGTACCTTTTTATGTTGAAATATTTCACCAGACCGAAAAATCACCACAAGTCTACAAGCACTCACTAGGCCAGGTGGTGATGCAGCACAAATGTGATCATTAAAAACCAGTAAATCAACATGATCACGTGTCGTATACGAGCATCGTCGTTTTTTCACAAACAAACGAACGGTTCTTTCAAAAGAAAACCGCACTCCACTATATTTTCACTTACTATACACTTTACACACACACTGTGCACATTAAGCAGGTATCATCATGATAAGTTTGTTAATCTTTTTTCTCCACCACATTATTATTAACTATACACACTGAATACATGTATATATTGGTATAATTAAGCTTATTATCAATAATAACTTGTAATTACAAGAGAATCTATTTTATAATCCTGAACATAAAACATGGCACGTTAACAAACTAAAATACTAAGAATAATACGTTGTAATGATGCATCTCGATTCGGCAATAATTTAATTCGCACTAATTAACGAACGAGTTTGAAGTATAAAAAAATAACGCTACAAACGAACGAACACAAATAAAACGCTTTTGTCGATGTCTCTTTTTAAAACTTATTATTTTTAGAATCGAGCACATAATTAATAATAATGATAAAATCACATTCGGTTCATCAATAATCGGGACGAATAACTAGAAATCGGTTTAAAATAATACGTTAAAAAATGAAATTATATATATTTTTTCTCTCTTGTTTTCTGTTTTTTGGTCGTCGTCTTTTCTATAAAAGTTGTAGTAGATTAGTAGCCAATGTTAACCTTGCAGGTAGTAAAAAACCCAAAATATATACATATATTTTTTTCCCTCTGTACTTTTTTTCCTCGTATAAAAACATTGCCTACTCTGTATATTTGTTATATGCAAACAAAAGCTACTCTGATCATGACAATTATTTTTTTCTGACTCAACAATAAGCATGAATTACTTCTTGTTTTGTTTTTAGATAAGCTTTTTTTGTGGTGTACAAGAAATGTACGTAGAAATAACGATAAGTTTTTTAAATCAGTGTTTCTTAAACTTTATCACTATCTCTCAGCAAACTTTGTGTCAGTCCAGGTCCTCCAGGTGGTGGTGTAGGTGTATTTGGGATCACACTACTGCTTACACTCTGATTCTCCATGAGAAGGTGGTCAGAGTGTTGATGATGATGCTGAAAGAGCGGCTTCTGCTCCGACGACAAGTGACCGTTACTACCATTAGTACTACTAGCCCTGCTACTACCCCCTCCACCCACGCATCCTCCACCCCCTCTACTTGTACTGCCAGTGCATCCTCCACCAACCCCTCCAGTTGTAGAAGAGGAGCTGCTACCTGTTCCACCTACAATTACGCACCCCCCGCTGTCACAGTATTTTGAATAATCACACTTGTAGCAACAGTCCGGTGTTACGGAGGGTGAATGGGAGGAGGATGATGAGGAGTGAAAGCCAACCGGCACCTTTTTGATAAGCCGTCGGGACACTCGCCGATGGAAACAGACTTGTCTGACGATATACAACGAGAGAAGAATTGTGACTACCAAAAGACACGCGATAAGCACTGCGCAGTGCGGTTCCAGACCACCACCAGGAACTCTACTTGCTGTGGTTGTAGTAGTTGATCCGTCGTGATGTAGGTCATGATTTATCAGATTGCCCCCATTCCCGTGTAGATGGTGCAGTTCAAATGCTCCCTCTACGCCGTGATGTACTGCATTCTTGTGAACTACTTTCTCTGCAACAAATGGTCCAAAAAAGAATAAGATGAGAAATGGGGATTATTATTAAAATTTAAAATCGCTTTTCTCAAACTATATGTACTTCAATGCATGTATTTGCACACTTCAAATCCCAATAAACTCGTTCTATATCCCCTTTTCAATTTCCTCCCCTATATTTCTCATTTGCTTCAATGCACACCATTTCAATTCAATATATTATTGACATTCTCTCCTCCTCCTCCTTTTTCTCTTGTAATCTTCCAAGAACACTAGTCAAATATTCATGTTTTTATATTGCCCCTCCAAAGAAACCATTTCCTTCTACTGCTATTTTACAACTAATGTTATTCATCAAAATCAAAGAAGCGCAGTTTGCAGCTTGTTCGTGTCATCACTTCAGCTGCACTCATGCATGCAATAAATGGGTCCATTGTACTCCACGCCAAACTTCCAGTTATACCTAATACAATGGCAACTTAAGAGGGTAACGCAAATAGGAAGTGAACGGCTAAAATATAAAGTAGTAGAAAAGCTGAAATTTTGTTTTGTTTCTGAAAGAACAAAAGCGTCTGAACTGAAGTAGGTACTCACTCATTTAAATGCAGGACAACAAGAGCATATTAGACAAGCATGACCGCCTTGTGCCTTATGCCCATGTTTAGATTGGTGGGTGAATGCTAAAACTCTATATAAACGCTGTATAGTGATGACGTGAAATGTGTTTGGTTTTCTTCCATGTTCCTTGTCGGCGTCATTATCAAATGACTTTAGCTCCAGTGGACCCTACACTAGTCCCTCATCTCATTCCCTGCCTTTCTCTATCCTCTCATTCATCTATCCATATCCATCCACTTGCACACGTACACAAGACAACTGTCCACTTCCCCTGGGAATACTCCTACTTAACTCCCGCATAAATGTGTACATATCTCTTTCATTCTTCATAGTTTCTTCTAAGAAAATACAGAGAAAATGAATGTATTATTTGATGAATGAATAAGAAAAAAGATATGTACATATTTTATATCTCAAACTGCAGCCGTTCAGGATACAGGATCATCCGTATCAAATTCCCACGTGCGTGCGGGCTGCTTCCTTGCTGACAGCAAAACATTTAATACACTTTATCATTTAAACCTTATCAGCGCTCACCAGGGAAAGAGTAAGAAAAAAAGGAGGATCAATTTCATCCAGTCTCTCTTTTTTTCTAAACTTGCCCAGAAAAAAAGTAAATCGTTTGATAGCATATGGACAAAACAACATTCTTGTCTTGTACCTCTCTTGTGCAATTATACTAAAATGCCTATTTAGTACCAGAGACAGAGTAAAAAATATAATGATGAGTGGTTTGGAAACGTTCGTAAATCAAAAATGAAACGGAGAAATATGAGTACGCTACCTCTTCCCCTTTTCATCATAAGGCGGAGTATTTATGGTAATAACACTTGGAATGGAATACAAGTATATATACATCTGTGAGAAAAATAACTGTTGTGTTTTTTCGCATTTTATGAACTACAAAAGAATAGAAACATGATCATGATCATCATGATATGATGAGTATGCGAAACAAGAGCTATGGTGCTCATTCTTCTTGCAAACAAAAGTGAAAGTGGACACGGACAAGGGAGAAAATGCGTACAAACACAATAAGAGCAGAATATCATTTTTATTCAGTTCACCAGAAAAAATAGAAGAAAAAAAATGATATACGACAATACAAGTTTTCTAGCATTTTTTTTCTCCCCGGCAAGTTACTTAATAATTTTTTTCTCTCAGAGAGATCTCAGTGGAAAAAAGTAGGGAAACGAAGTGGATGTGAAATAATAATGTACAAAACTGTAACTTGTTCATTCTTTTCCCCACACACACATGCTAGTCTAGTCTAGTGACTAGTAGAGTTCCACTCAACTCCATCCATAATATTTTGTTGTCGTTCTATTTCTCTCATCACCATTTTTACCATTGTAGTTTTGTTACGTGTGTGCATATACATAAGTCTATACAATTTGTTGAAAAAAATATGTACTCCAATTCTATTTTTCTTTCTACTGGTTTTCTTTTTGTCTTGTGACATGATTTGTGTTCTCTTGTAAAAACCAACTTTTTCCCGTTTTAGTTTTTGTATTTCAGATTCTCTCTCAATTTTTTTCTTGTTTCGTTTTCATTCTATATGCTTTGCTTCACTAACTTGCTTTTTCTATTTGGTTTGGCCTATTGCAAAAAATGAAATAACTGGGCTGGCATCAGCAGTGAACCATGTAGAAAAACATAAGAGAAAAAATGTGCTTTGCTTTTTTCTCCACTAGCATCTCATAGTACTCTCATGCATCCACACAGTTAGTTGTCCTTAGAGAAAATGTGAGAACAAAAAAAGAAATTTCACCGCATCAAAAAAATGAAAAGCTGCTGCTTTCACTTTGTTCCTTGTGTGATGGGGAGAGAGATAGCCTTGAAATTGGTTTGAGTGTTGGTTCAGCGATTTTTAATAGAATTTCATGCACATCATCATCATCAACACAGAGAGGTCTTCTTATCATCCCAGAGTGAAGAACAAGAACAATAACAAGCAAACCATAACAGTGCTTTCCAAACAAAAAAAGTAAATCTGTCTGGAGTATTTTTTCCTTTGTAATGATATATATGTATTTTTTGTACATATTTGTCTGGAGTTTTGAAAATATGTTTATGGATGAATGATATATATGTCTATATCGATTACAGTGGAACATTCCTTCATATAGGTATATAATATTTTTTCCTAAGCACAACTAACTTCTTCCATTTTGTGGCGCTTCTTTTTTATTCCTCTCTCGATTTTCCATTCTTTTTACTTTCACGCTTGATTTCCTTGATTCCTCCTCTCCTTTTCACTTATGCTTTCTCTTCTTGGCAAATCGAGCACAAAAAATTGAACATGTGAATGTGAAATCAAAGGGAAAAACACAGTCATGAGTAGAAATGCGATACAGCAAAAGAAACATGAGAAGTGAAAGTGAAATATGTGCGTAGTATTTGCAAAAAAAAAATATATGAAAGAAAAAGGTCTTTTGCAAAACACAGCGCAGCAGCAACAGTAAAACAAGTTTTCGAAGAAAAAAGTATAAAGGCAATGCTACAACAACTTAATATTTTGTTATTGCTGGCTTTGTTCACTCACCGAGACAAATGGGGCAACATTGATTTTTAGCCAATACTGGACGCGAACACTCCAGCGGAGGGCACTTTCCCGCAGAGAAGCACTTGATTTGTCCAGTTTCACAACGGCAGCTTTGACAAGCTCCCACCTGCAAATGACAACAAACAACGTGGTAATAAGAACAAAAGGAATACTTGGAATCAATATTCCAGGAATCTTTCAAACGAATTAGTTATAGCGCCTATCACTGCCTTCAGAAGAAAACAAGTGAATATACTGAATTGAAAAAATCAAATAATATTATTTCTAGACAAACTATTTAGCTTACCTTCCAAGTTTCCCCATCTGAATAAGTTTTGACTGAATCATCTGAAAGACATTTTTTGCCACTAGTGGGGGCTACCGCTGCAGTTTGTTGAACAACATTTGAGTTTGATTGCTGTCCATCTTTATTTCCAGAGTCGTTTTCGTGTTTACTAGACGTTGTACTGGTGGGACACTGAAGACAACAATCAACTAGTTTGGGAGACATGCATGGCGTGGGAGGACAGTCCGGTGCGGCACATAACACCTGTCCCGAATGACACGTGCAAGTTAGACAGGAACTCAGCGTCCAAATTTCCCCTTCCACACGTTCAGTCCCATCAGAGGATAAACAAATGGACACGTTCACACGGCTAAATGGAATAGACGTTTCTTCGACTGTGCAAAAACATACAAGTAATAAGCAATTCAGAAAATTGAATAATCAGAAAAAAGGCACAACAGAATTTTTTTTATAAAGTCATCATCCGATTAAAATTTTATATAGAAAAGGGAATACTCAGAATTTCATCACGTAAACAACTAGGCAGAATAAAAAGAAAGCCACTTGAGACATTCGGGGTTTTTTGCGAATGAAAGTATGTATTTACGAATTACTTTAGTGTGGCTGTATGAGGATGAGCGAACTGAGAAAAACTATTTTCATTAAATTGTGAAATTCTCACTGGAGTCAAGTCAAACTTGCAAGGAACAAAACAGGGAGAAACAAATAAACGTGTTTAAATGATGATGATAAAAAACGAAGAGTAATCCAACAAGTCCATATAGACTAAATGCTCACATTTCATCATTCACCATACAACATAAAGTACAGAGTAAAAAATAAATAGGAAAAGAAAAAAACTTGCAGATGCCGCAAAACAACTTGGGCATGAGTGGAATAGTTTGAGAGATTAGAATACATAGAAACGGATGAGAAATTGAAAGAAATACAGATACGAACTGGTGTGTACTTGTGCTGCTGCCTATTTTTTACTGAATTTGAGTTAAGAGCATCACTTTCTCTCTATCTCAGAGAGAGAGTGAAGGAATGTCTACATGTTGTGTAGGCTGTGGCGTTCAATAAGGCGATCAAAATGGCGCTACGTGACGAGTTTCTCTGGTGTGTCTTGTGCCAGTAAAAAAACGAACTGTAATGCATTATTATTGGCAACTGGGGAATTTTAAGACGTTCACAGAATGCAGAATGACAGGAAACAGGAGAGAAGAGAGAAAAGTGATAGGAAGGAAATAAGGAAAGAAGAGGACATTATTACTTGGCTTTCTCTCTCTCTCTCAAGTTATTCCGTGTACAGCATATCACATGTCGCATTGTGTAAAGTAATGTCTAATGTATATACCTATGTATTATTCTATTTGGTAGGTATTAGGAGAGAACAAACCTGGACATCGAGGACAGCAGTCTCCCGGATAGAAAATGGGATGTTCGCATTTTGGTGCTTGGCATGTGATCAGCGAGCACATTTCCTTTCCATTTCGACAGACACAACGACGACAATGATCTGACCATTCTTCTCCCTCCATGCGTCTCACACCATCTGAATCCAGAGTACAGAAGAGAACAAGGACACCAGAAGCAGAACGAGAGTTGGTTGATGTGGCAGACGAAGAACTGCTGCCACCACCGCCTACACTGCTGCCTTTTGCCTCATTTGAGTTGCCATAGCCGTATCCATACAAACCATCATCATTATGGTCGTCATCCTCATCATGATCATCATTGTGATGCGGGCTGTGGTGGCTGTAGTGGCGGTTTCCTCCGTTGTGGTACTGAAACTGGTGGTGTTGACCATCACGCTCGTTGAGATCCTTGTTAGTTTTACCGCCGCCGCCACCACCACCTGGATTTCCCAAGAGATTTCTTTGATCCACTTTCACTGAAGGAGAATAAGGAGAAGATGATGATGACTGATCATCATCCTCTCTTGAACCAGATGAGGCTGATACTACTGATGATGATGAGATCTCTTTACCTTGCTTTTCCTGTTGGTTTGCTTGCCCATTGTTCCCATTACGTGACCAGGGAGAAGATTTTGTAGAAAATGGGATAAGATTGTTATTAGCTGGATCAACTCCTCCAAGTGCTGTACTTTCTCCTCGGCACTCACAAACCGTGCAACCGAAAGTATCAACCTTGAATCCTCTTGTACAAGAGCGCTTACATCCAAGTAGACTTTGACACTTTTGACATTCGCAGGTTGGACAGCCTGACTTGTCCAATCGGAAACCATTTGGGCAGCTAATGTCCCTGTGACATTCTCGGAATGGACAGCTATCCTTGTCAAAAGTATGAGCTGATCCTATTTCAGGAGCTTCATCTATCAAGTCAAATAGTATTAAGCATCAAGCCAAGAAATATATTTAATTAGGTTACCGGAAGGTAAAGTGCCAAACTATGTTACATGAATTGTAAGTAATACACTTACTTTCGCAACGGGGACAACACTCTCCAGCATAATACTTTGGATTAGAACAAGAGTGTTGACGTTTACATGAGCTTGTGTGACATTGAATCCGGCCTCCTTGACACGTACAGTTGGTACAAGGATCCTCTTGCCATACTTCACTCATATTGTATGCCTTGCCAGCACCAGAAACACAGCCTGAAAAAAATTAATGCACACACATTATGAAATATATTAAGAAAATGCTAATCAACAAGCTAAACAAAGGCAGAGCAGAACATGTGAACATGAATGCCAACAAATCCTTTCCTCTCCCAAATTAACTTTTATGCATTAATCATCACTGCAAACATTACTGACGACTAATGAACATGAAGATGATGCTCATTTGCTATTCAGGAACATGGCTAAAAGTCACTCAAAAGCCATCACGATCATGATCATCAACAAACAGCAGAAAAGCATCCATAATATTTATGTAACGCTTTTATGTAATTTATGATAATTCCATTCAGTCATAAAAACAAAAGAAAAAAGAGACGAACTTCAACAAAAACGCAACAACCACTACTAACAAAATGGATTTGTGTTTTAGGCAAGTATACAATGTCGTCGGCTTTACAAGAGGGGCTCCTACAAAACAAGAGACTCTTTTATGATTTATGACGTGCAAGGAGGAAATATGACTGGTTGACACAGTCACTAATGGCTTTTGTCAAAAAAGAAAAACTGATGGTGAACAGTGAACAGCAACATGACGTGATTGACAGGATATCATATTGAATAATACCTACATATAAAGACCTTAGTCGGCGGCATCACATCGGCATCAGGAGATTTTTTTAGATGTTTGACATGGCATGATGCTCTTGTGACTTGTAATTAGATTTTTTTTCTTCTGATCAACTTACCATCACAAACCGGACAACATGAAAGTGGTTGAGCCCTGGCAAGCCTACATTCTGCTGGCACATTGCAACTGATGGGTTTGCAGGAGACGAGACCCCGTTCACAAAAACACTCGCTGCAGTCCGATTGCACGGTCCAGCTCTCACCTGACTTGTAAATCTTGGCGTCATGATAGCAATGCCCTTTCTCGTCATCCGCATCATCGCTGAGAAGTTGCTGCTGTAATGGGCTGTTCCTCAGCAGAATATCCTCAGTGGAATCCTCATCACTTAACTCATCATCCTCAGAGTTATCGTCAGAAGAGTTGATGTCGTCTTCAAGGCTGCTGAGATCAAAACCGATATCGCTGCTGCTGCTGTCAAAGGAGTCGGCTGCTGAAGGATGCAAAGCTCCACGAAGCTTCTGAGGTAAATGGTGGTAGTTTTTGTGAGACTGATGGTGAGAATGAGGATGATGTTGAGCATGATTGCTTTTGCTGCTACTCTCCCCTGTGGATTTTATTGACACGCCCAAAAAACCAAAAGGAAAAAAAAGATTCACTTGATCAGCAAACCTGTCAATTCTAATTTAGCTAGTATACTTCTTATTCACAAACAGCTTTTGAAATATGATGATGATGAAGATGAAGTATGGCATGAATTACAAAGGCATTTGCATAAATTCATTTTGACCGCTTATCGGTATTGATTTTCAAAGGGAACATATTTTTTACCTGAGGATGATGACGATAGAGGTGCTTGTAAGCACTCAAATTTTGGACAGCAACCACCCGGTTTCCCAGTAGCATTCCTGGATACATGAGCCACCCAACCAGTAGGACATTCTTTGGGGGCGCACAGTAAATCTGGAATACACTGGCATTTTTGTGTGGAGGGCCCCGGACAACAGCTTTGTTGTTCTGGAGTCATCATCGCAGACAAAGCATTCTTCTCCCTTGAATGACGGTGGGACTCTGTCATTACCAAAGATGGAAGACGATAGCTATCCTCAGGACAGCTCTCCACTGGAGGACATTTCACCTGGCTACAGTTACCTGTATATAAAAAATAGACAGAGAAAAAAACGAATTTAGAGTTATATATTTCACGTCAACTTTAACTTCATCTCGTTTCACTTCACTTTGCATTATTAAATGGAAGGTGGCAGGGAAAAAAATGTGAAAGTAGAAAAGGTGTATTTGGGCTAAGCGAAGCGAAATAACAGTATTTCTGGTAAAGTGAAAGCAGCGGTGTGGCATTTAGGACAACATAACAGCATATTATATATGTATAGCGTAGCAGTCAAGTGGTATAGAAAACACTATCATTTTTTATTACACAAAAAGCATAATAAACAGGGAAAGTAACTTCATGTGAGAGAGATGAGGATGGTGGAAGGAGAACTTGATCTTCTTTTGCTCTTGTCGTTTTTTTGGAATGTGGGAGAAAGGTAGTATGGATATGGAAGGGCATATGTGTTTTGTATATAGGAGTAAAAGAGGCTGCTTTTGTGACTAGGAATAGTCCTTTGGGGAAAGGGAAGGTGAGGAAGATGTGCAGCTTGGCTTTTTCATTGTGAAGTTGATTCATATCCGAAGGTATTTCAAGTTGACATGAGAAGTGTGAGATGTTCTAGACCGCTCATGTATCACTTTCACACACAAAAAAAACATATACAACACAAGCTTGAAAAATATTTCAAAAAAGAAATGTAATGTACGTTAGAACAAGCTCTTCATGTGGTATAGATTTTGTGTTAAAAAATTTTTTAACCATAAACAATTTAACTTTCCATGCAAAATTTAATTTTTAACGGATAATTTTGCGAAACAATTTTTTTAGTTCAAGCAACTAGCGACAATTTGTAAAGGGGTGGGGTAATCCAGCGCCAATGAGTCCTCCTCCAATTTGACAAATATACTTGTATTGGCGTCAACACAATACTCACGATACGTTTACAAAATTATCATTTAAAAAAACTTTATAAAAAATAAAACAATTTGTTCATTGTCATTAGTGCAATAACATTTCAGATACAAATACAGTAACATTTAAAATTGTGTCTTTTGTGCCACATGTCACATTTCATGTTTGAACAGAAAGAAGGCAAGCAAGCGAGCAAAATTTTTAATTAAATTAATGCACCTTCTAAAGAGAATCTTTCCGCTACTTTTTGTACCTTTTGTAAAAAAAAAGTTTCTGCATGAAACCTGTCGGTTGTTTTAAGATCTTAACATCTTTTGCTGGACCAAGAACACACGTTACCCAAATCATTTACTTTATACGACAGACCGTGTTATCCCGTTGTTGTAGCAACTTATGTATGTAAGGTACTTCCATTTTGGCTGATTAATTTCCACTTTATTAGAGCAAGAAGATTACAAGAGAAAAATGTAAACAGACTTTTAGCACAAATGAATTTTTCAATCATGCGCACGTCTTGTCAGTGTACCGAGTACCGACCTTCCTTCACCAAAACAGGTAAAAACTCATAATATTTACCGCCTTTAACCAATCTTCATAACTTGTCATATTTCAAATTACAAAGCTTTTATAAAAAAGGTAAGATATTAAGAAAAGAAGATTTTTTTTAGCACAAATGAATTTTGTTTCTCCGAAGCCAGCTTTTTTCATTTCATCTCCTTGCCTCGTGCGGCAGTAGAAAATGGAAATTCACTTAAAAAGTCAAAAGAAAAGACAATCACAATGAAATCAACAAGATGGATATTTGCTAAAAGGTTTTCCTTAGTTCAGTCAGTTTAAGGTAAAAAAAAGTTCTTAGATGAGTTGTGTGTGACGTGAGCCGAGTGAGCGAGTTCATCATAATCGTAATTCATTTGCATATTAAATATAATATGTATGTGATGTGTGCTATGCTATATTTTCTTGTTTCTGTTTGTTGTTTTGATGATGAAGATGAGTGTTTTCTTTCACGCCTTTTCATGTCATCTTCCAAAATATGTTTTTTACCGTGTGCCGTTGCCGTCTCGTCTCGCGTCAAGTTGCAACCAAAACCAAACCACCGTCACCGTCTTCCCTTCACTTAAACAAGTCGGTGACGGTTTCAGTGTTGCTGTTTTTTGATGTGATGTTGATTATGATAAAAAGAAAGTATGAAAGATAAAAGGTAGTGAGATATGACGTATATGTTTTTTCGTAAAGAGTTACATAAAAAAGTTTTTCAAAGATCATCAGACTAGCAAAAAGCACAGCAGCCGCCACCAAGCCAAAACTGTGTAACCACTTCTCTTTCTATCGTCAATCCTTTTTCCTTCATCTTCATCATCATCCATTTCAATTTTTTCATTTGAAGCTGTCGAAAAAAGTTGGATTTGAGGAAAGTGGCAAGTGAGGCAGTGAGTCGACGAGTTGCTGTCGCAGTCATCATCATGACTGCCTTCCTTGGCTTTGGCTTTTGAGCAAAATAGGAGTGTTGAGTGAATGCTGTTCACACTGACTGACATGACAGTAATCTCATCATTTTAGATTGCTTATTGCCCACATTTCATTTTCATATGGATAATCAGTCACAAAAGACAGGCGACTGGCGACGGTATGGCAACCGATTACTACATGTACAGTACGTTTTTTATGTGCACATATATTACATTTTTATAAACGGTATAGTTTTTTTGCTTTGTTTATAAAAAAGTAATTTATTATACCACCGCTTAACGATGCGATCAAATGGTATCACAACGGCAACCGTCACTCCAACGGTAATGTATTTCAAATGGAGTTTTGCATCACCGGAATACCAGCGTTTTGCCTCCAAATCACCATCAATTTTCATGAAATTTTCATCAAACTGTAGCAAACTCTTCTGCCTTCGTTCAGTAAAAAGACTCAGCATTAAACTCATGAGCAGTTAAATGATACGTACGAAAATGTCTAATATGTGACGAATTTTTCCATTCATGACGCTATAGTTTG
>JAQFXM010000400.1:0-52446 GCA_034693345.1 Entomobrya multifasciata
ATTTTCGGCTTTCGGCCAAATTGAAGTATTTTCGGCTTTCGACGTTCGGTTCGGCTTTCGGCTAAATTGAAGCTGCCTAGGTATATATTATGTGAAATATTATGGTGTTATATTATACTAATACGTTAAAACTTTATGTGAAAAAGTAGTCTTACATATTGGATATCAATGGAAAGTTATTAAATTCGTATAATAATTTTATCTAAACCAGAGTTCATGACATTCACGGTACCATATTTTCATCAGCAATGTGATGAATGAGCTAAGTTGAATGTTAAATGAAGGTTAAGATCCAAAAAAATTGTAGCATGACTTAGTTTAACCCTTCCCACAGGCCAAAAAGAAGAAATAAATTAAAATCACCCAATAAAAATTGGCAAACTCAATGATGATCATGCATAAACAGTGTGCTTTATACTTTCACCTGCCACCTTTGTAATTATGAAAGTTAATAAAAGTTTTTGATGTTGTAATGATTTTCACATAATGCGTTATTTTAGACCATCGAAGCACAAAAATTTAAATTTCTAGGGTTGCGCTGCTTTCACTTTTATTTGGTTTTTCCTTAAAAAAGGAGTCAGCAGTAAAATAAAACTGTTGCAACCTTTAATAGTATTCCCCATTCTAAAGTTAATTTTAACAACCAGATTGTGTTGCAATAATTTCTTTGGAAAGTATCTATGAAAAACCACGTCAAAGATATTTCGTCTTATTTTTGTCGTTTGTTACGTTTAATGAGCACACATTTTGATCGGAGGTTGTGTGGGTAGTAGAAACGTTGTATGTCATGTATCGTGTCTTCTCCCTGGAAAGGAAAACCGATTTATTTCACAAAGTGTATATAACGATGATCATATTTATCTCCATAAAATAATAATAACCACACATTGGACAACGTGCCTGCATAATATAGTAAACCCCTAATACTCAAATCGGCACGTTTAGATCAACGTGTGCAACTTTTGCTCATAGTAAATTCTTATGTTATTAGTGGTTACTATATTCGGATCAAGTCAACCGAAGTATTTAAACGTGCACATAGGTATGCATTGACGTTTACTTTTGAAGAGCAAGCTATTACAAGGAATTTTTATGTCTGTCGATTAACATGACTTGATATTAATAGCAAGTTGATGTTGTATTTTTCAGATTCCAGGGCCCATTACAGAATATTAACGTTTTGGTGAGCCTAGCTTGTATAGATTTCATATTCTATAGCTAACTAATTTTACAATTAAATATCTTTTTACTGTATTCACCTGCTTTCACTCGCATTTCACATATTTTCGTTTTTAAGGCCAGTTTTAGGCGAGTTACGAGACCATGTTTGTCTGGAAATAAGATGAAAAATGGAGTGCCCGTTGTTCACATGTTTTCTGATTTATTAAATAAGTGGCATACATCCGGAAATTTTCCATGTTCCAAAATTCATCCCATCTCCGGTAATAATATTATTTTAAGCCATATTGTGCCAGCATTTTGTAACGGTGTTTTGTGACGATTACAAAACATCACATTTTATACCATTTTATTTTTAACTTCATATCTTGATTGCATTTAGCATTTGGTTTTTTTTCAAAAGAAATCCCACTATAATAATGTATTACTAAAGTTAAGACCAGTTATTTCTATTACATTTAAACGTATGTTCACAATTTCTATTAGCATCTAATAGACACATACATAACTTCAAAAGTTGAAATTAACGTCTCTTTAAACTAATTAGAGCGGTAAAACCGAAGATAGTAAAAGTAAAATGAAATATAGCTACATATTTCCAACAAAAAACTGCAGTAAAAATATTTTACAACCTCGTAAAACTATTTATGCAATTGGACAGACTTTGCTTTTTGGCGTATTTGGCAAGTTTTACTAACTTTCCTCTTCCAAACTTGCTCACGACTACGACTACTGACTCAGTTCTTCGTAAAAAATTAGAATAAAAAACAAAATGCATTCTATACTCAATACCACTGTATTTTTTTACTTTCTACCTCGCCGTCAACTTATAATAGTCTCAACTTAAACTCATTATTTTCTCATCTTTGATTTTTATTGGACAAAAAGGGGTCTATGAACTCAGCGTCTATTGAGGTTTTTCCGTCGCGCAGTGTCCAACTGGTTATTTCTGTTGAATATCTTGCATTTTATTTATTTCCTCTTTTAACGACCCGATTTTAAGAGTATACAAAAATAAATCTTCATAATTTTTTAACTAAATAAATAAATCCTTCAACGTCTATAAGTTCTGGTCTACTTGGAACAAAAAGTTGTCATCTGTCGTGTAGTCCGGAAGAAAAAAATATTGATGATTTGAAGTCGATGCCATCATGAAATGTTGTCGCGCTGTGAATATGTAGATCAAGCTATCCAACAAGAATTTGCTTTCAACTTTCCTTTTCACTTGCTTTTTAAAATCAGTTATTTTTGGCTTGATAATAGCCTGTCATGTCCTGTCCCTTTTATTCAAATCAACATGAAAATCGATCCCGTTCGTCATGTCATTTTTGCAATTATTCCTTCAGTTTCAAAATGTGTTTTAGTCAAACCTGTGTGTATGCTGATTATTTAAAAGAAAATGTATAGCACAACAATACGTGTGTCATTTTTACCCTCTTTGATTCATCTAAACCGAAAAAATGAGATCTCGCTTTTTCCTTTCCCGGTTCCGTTATTGTCCTCCCTTCTATCATTCACTCAGAAGATTTCTAGCCATTCCCAAGATAAGAAAGCAACGGGAATGTGACATTACTCGCAGTGTTCTAGATATGTCGCATCACAAATGTATTCACACAGTATGGAACATGTGGAGAGAACATCCACCTTATTTGGCAATTAGTGATATAAATGCATGGGAAATGTTCATACATTACCTAATAATATCTCATCTATGCATTTTTTTTCTTTTTAGTGTCCCCATTCTGTCATTCAAATTACTATATATGCTTTTGTCTTTAGTGTTCATATACTGATAGTGTGAAATTCTATGAATACTTTGTTTTGCGACAGTGAAGGTAATATAATAGCTTAAAACTATGCCGTAGTTCAGACTTCAGGTGTTCCTGGTGCACTAATACTTTGTCGTGTGCGGTGGATGATGCATGTGAAAGGAGATGGAACCTCACAAATCATTGTGGTGTGATGGGAAAGAAGCCTTTGAAGCGTAGATCTCATATTTAAAAAAACGAACACAGTTTGTAGTGAAACGTAGTAAAAATTTCATATGACAAATGGAATGTTTCCCTTTGGAACATTTTCTTATATAAGCATGTTTTTTAAACATATTATCAACTTCATCTCATAATAATATTATATTTTCCCTTCCATTAGCCTTCTCAAGCCAAAAAATCTTCGAACATATTTTGTCTTGGCTTGACAGGCACTTTTCCTGCTGCCCTACTTGGCAAAATGATAATAAGCTTACTTAATATTCAGAGTTGTAAAAATATGATAATATTGTTTCGTTTCTCTTTTGTAGCTTGTGTGAATCTCAGGAATTATATGTGAATATACCTATACCTATGTAAGATAAGTAGACTTGTTTGTTTCAAGCGTAAGAAATGTATTACGAATGAAAACAAATCAGGTTTCAAAAAGAATGAAAGGGAAAAGGTTTGTATATTTTTCTTGCGTGCATTCATGATGACGATGATGACTGCAATCATTATTATGTAACAATAGAAAACACAGTTATTCACGTCATCCATAAGAAGAAATTCTGCTGTTTGTTCTAGATTTCACATTTTTTCTGTTTACACAAAAAACTCACTAAGGAGCCACTCGTGCGACTAAAAGCCTGAAAGCTATGTATGCTAAATCAACATTTTTGAGGTTGATTCATTGATAATCAAGTCGAAAATGATTCATTGTTTTAAAGAAAAAGACAAAAGCCTTGCAAATTTTGTTTGTAGTAGTAACAAGCCAGTTGACCTAAATACTGGAAATACCGAACCAGTGATAGTTTACAATATAATTGTCGTGGTACACGTTTTCGTAGAATTAATAAAATACTGACCCGGTCTATATTAGTGTTTATGACAGCCGGCCTGAACATATATTCGATGGGAACTACTGCCCACGCCACCAAAGTTCCAGTTTGTTCTAATTCAGATGTTAAATGAATGTAGGTGCTTACATAGAATACCTACGTCATCTTGATTCGTTTTTTTTTCTAAACTACGCTTCCGGAAAAAAGCCATGTCGTTCGCTTCAGCAAGTAAAGACCGATGACCGTAAAGTAGGGAAAAAGGTTGTCATAAACCAAACCACCTTTCAGCATTACACCTTTGAAAAACTGATTGACTTGATTAATTTATCGTCAATATTAGCCACATTTCATGTGCATAAGGTATTGTTTCATGTTATATTGTTGTACTTTCACTTTACAAAAGCAGAAAAAACCAGTTTATATAACATGCGATTCAAACCCATTCCACCGAAATACTAAATTATGATCATGAGTTATGACTATGACTATGACCACTTCTTGATTTTAAAGTAATAGCAAAATACATCTAAATAATCAAACATAATGTGTTAATTTTCTAGAATAATCCTACTTTAGTTGTGCTCTAATAGATTTTGGAACATGATACCGATGCACAACCATGCATTTACTTAAAGTGTTTTGCAATTTTCAGTTTTACTCACGAACTCACGTGTGTTTTACGCGTTTTATGCTTGTCTCGAAAATAAAAAAGAGGAAACCTCAGTTGTATATTTTCGTGTGCTGACTGACATTTTCAAGACGAAGTCAAGTCATGATATGATGATGACGACTATGATGGGTCTTGTACCCGACTTCCACAAAACCACGACAAACATCTTACCAGGGAAAAGGCAAAAACGAAGGAATGAAAGTGGTTAAAAAGCACCAGCGGCCCATTTCGTAAAGATAACTTATTCGAAGACTGCATAACCGAATCTATTATAATGACTAGCCAGATCAATAACTTGCAATAATAGTATCGTTATGCTATACGTAGAAAAACAAATGTAACATAAAAATAGTTTTTAGTTTTAGTTCAAATCATCATAAAAATGCTACCATCGTCATTCGATATATTATTATGGTAAGTAGAAAATGGTTCCTCCTCGTTTGTTGGCTCATCGTGATCGCAGCTCGTTTGTGCCTGCATTTGCATGCACGTGTTTTTGTTTTAGGTAAGCTTATGAATATATGATTTGCTGTCGAATGTGCATGGAAGGAAGTGTGCTATGCCATGCTTTTCAAAAACACATCCGACAAAAACAAAAGCACACACCAAACCACACAACCGATACCGGGCCAACCTCGTTTCATTTTTATGTATCAACAAAAGACTGGTTATTTGTCAGTGATACTTCTTCTAGTTTTGCCTTACTAAGCCAAAAGCCACTTAAAGTGCATCATTCAAATGACTGGTTGGTACATTGATGTTCCAAAACTTAACGAATGGTAATTATTTGGACTACATCTGTCAAAGTATCGGTTTAAGCAAATCCATCCATGTAACTGCCATAATGAAAATGAATGAATTATGGTAGATGAGCGGTAAAAATATCGGGCACTGGCACAGGTTTGGCTTTCCTTTTTGTAGGTTTTATAAACATTGGTATATTTGTAATAACTATGTAAGTAGTATTGGTTAGAAACTGCATCGTCATCGTAAAAAATTGTGATGAAATGACAGATGCTTCCAAACGAAATTTTTCTCCGTACTACCTTACTGGTGGCCTATTATCTGTATTTACAGTTCATCTCCGTCCATTGTTCCACTTTTTACCTGGATGATGGTGTGATCTGCCGAAAATTTATCATACACCTTGTGGTGTACTGCATGAAGATCAACATTGTGGACATGAGAATATGTCATACACATTGTCAATGTGTTTTTGATCATTTATCATCAAAACTTATTCTAACACCGGAAAAGGAAATGAAGCATTCAGGGAGGTGGGTCAGTTACATCATTAATCATAATCAACATTGCATAAACTATAAAACTGATGCGACCCGACCCGGATTTAGAAACATTGCTAAATTGGATGCCCCAGAATCTTAATTGCACATTTGAGCATATTTCGTTAAAAACAAATTGGTCCATTTGCAAAAAAACATGAGTTACTAACTACGACTTTTATTTTTGCTTAAAAACCAAGGATTGCATATATTGCATGCATTGCCTGAAACTGAAATGATGAAACTTTGGGGCATTGCGAAACAATTTGTAAAGCTTTCACTGTCAGCAATATGTATGTAATATATAATCATATATTTTCTATTTTTCATCGTAACTTTATCTCAACAAAATTAATCAAACTGTGTGATGTGATGCATTCAAATATGCAAAATTAGTATTACTCAATCTTTAATGTATTTGGAGGCCCACACTACACATCATTGCAAAATGTCAAAAAATGACGGAAATAAAGACAATGATACTTTGAAGGACACGATTACCAAACTATTCATCGAATTATAATTAACATTGAACGTTTTAAATTAGCAATTAAATACAAGGTTATTAAATCGAGCACTCAAGAGATTCATTTCATTTACTTTTTAATTTAAGTATTCAAAGGTAGATAGGTGTTAAATAGAAGAACAAACAAGTTTAACCTTACAACATTACAATCATTCAATACTTATCAGTTTTTAGAATCAAAAATCCTTCTGAAACAATTATCTTTTAAAAATGCGGCCGCTATTGTGGCTGCAGTTACTTCTGGTGTCCCTGGGAAGTCGAGAAATCCTTGGAGGTATTATATGCACTTTACACTTTTTTGAAGTGTTATCTTTGCTATAAATTTAGCTTCAAGCTTTATTCAAACTTTTACCCTCATTATTCCACAGATGAAGTACCAACTGATTCCACAACGGTATTCCCGACACCGGGAGCTTCTCAAGCAGAGGGAAATTCTCCCCATGATTATACATATAAGCCACGAATGGAGGACCAAACAGCCTCGGCAATGCTTGTATCTTCAGCAGTCGATGTTACCACGAATGCCCCAATTCCATCCGTCGACATAGAGTCCGCAGATCCCATTTCTATCACTAGCAAAAAGCGTGCCAGTGTTAGTGATGCAGTTGTATCTTCAGTACTCGTTGACACCATGAATGCCCCAATTCCATCCGTCGACACAGAGTCCGCAGATCCCATTCCTATCACTAGCAAAAAGCGTTCCAGCGTTAGTGATGCAGTTGCATCTTCAGTACTCGATGACACCACGAATGCCCCAATTCCATCCGTCGACGTAGAGTCCGCAGATCCCGTACCTATTACCAGCAAAAAGCGTTCCAGCTTTATAAATGCAGTTGAATCTTTAGCAGCAGATGGTACCACAAATGCCCCGATTCCATCCGTTGACATAGAGTCCGCAGATCCCATACCCATCACTAATAAAAAGCGTGCCAGCGATAGCGATGCAGTTGCTGCGGATGGTGAAAGCGCAGATAGGATGCGCCTGAAGCAAATCATTGATTATTCTGATTCCAAACAAAACGAAAACATTTTATTAATTGACAAAGCTCGTAAAAGTCGTCAATCAGAAGCCTCAACAACAACGCAACCACAGCCCATTGCTCCCAAGAAAAGACAAAACCTTATGGAAAGCAGTGAAAGTGTCGAAACACTTCCTCTTAATCTCATAAATGGCATAGGTGACGCAAGTGCCAATGCTTTCTTCACTGGAGATCCAAAACGTCGTGTGTCCCTCTCCCATGACGAATTTTCTCAAATGTTAAGCCAAATGTTAAATCAGAACCACATGTACGGCAATGCACAGCAGGATAATTTACAATCTTACCTAAGACCCCTCCAAGTAGAAAAGTATCAAGATAATGAAAAGGAATCAGAACTGTATTTAGACGATGGTCGCCAAACAGGCTTTCAAGCAGAGGATCCACGGAATAACGACGGACCAATTTATATTTCAGTCCCCTTAAACAAAGACTATAAACAATTTCAATCCAAACCTCAAAAGCAATTCCAGGTACACCACGACGATGCTGATCTCCTAACTCCTGCACCCAAAAGACCTATTGTAGATCCACCTACGGAGGTCATACAGCAGCAGCAAATACAGCAACAGCAGCTCAGACCCGCCATTTCCCCAATCCTTCCAGCTGGCGCACCTCCTCCACCACCTCCTTCCATTCACATTGATCAAGCCCCACCTGCTCCATTAGTCCCTTCAAATCCAATTGTTTCAGCCCCACCTCCTCCGCCACCTCCTTCCATTCACATTGATCCAGCCCGGCCTCCTCCACCAACTCCTTCAAATCCCATTGTTTCAGCTCCACCTCCTCCACCACCGCCTTCCATTCATATTGAACCAGCTCCACCTCCTCCACCAACCCTTTCTACTCCCATTGTTTCTGCCCCACCTCCTCCGCCAACCACTTCCATTCACATTGTCCCAGCCCCGCCACCTCCACCAGTCCCTTCAAATCCCATTGCCCCTGCCCCACCTTCTGTTGACACAGTCCTCCCAGTTAACCCAAATACCCCTGTTCAACCTCCATTTGATCCAGCCATTCATGCCAACCCATCTGTTCCCCATGTACCACAAAAGCTGCCTGCTCTTAAAATACCACATGTCAGTCCAGGAGGACACGGGCACAGTTCGCCGCCCCTAAATACCGTAGTTCTTAAACCCCCATCCCCAAATGATGCAGCTATTGCAGATCCTAATACCCAAATCGGTTCAACTCCACCAGTAAATATGACTGTGCCCCACAGCTGCCCTACACTTTTAGAGTTCTTAAATGCTTCCAGAAATGTATGGCAGGGAATTGCGCAGGCAGGAGGGTTACAAGCTGGTCTAGGTTTATTCTTTAAAGCCGCTGGTAAAGTGATCTCTACTTTAACTCAGTGCGCCAAATCAATACTGACTGAGGTTGGTGCGTTATTTTATCAAGGCGTTGTGGAGAAAATGATGGGTCAGCTAGATGAAAAACCAAATGTGATGAGTGGGAGCACAACAACAAACATAAAAACAATGGATGGAAGAAGACAAGTAATGAACCAGAAAAATCAGACGAAGCGAAACTCTCCTGCACTTAATTCCAGAAAGGGCAGAAGGTACAAAAAACACATTTCCAAAGGCGCACCAGGTTCTTCAGGAAATGGAGACTTTATTGAAGCACAAATAGAAGAAATGGATCAGGAAGCTGAGGAAGAAGTTACTCCAGAACCTGGAAATGTGAGGGGAAGAAAAGAAACTGAAAATAAAGTAGAGGAGCATGTTAAAGAGTCCGTGCTAGATAATGAGGACGACACTCCTCTTAAAGTAGATAATGTAGAGCCTGGAATGTATTAAAATTATTTTTCTGAATTGTGTTTTCCATGATGCAATTTGTATTTTTATTTATTTATACAAAAATTGTTAATAAAAAAAGATTTATTGTTTTTTCATACATTCATTTGATCAACATTTTATAGATTCGAAGAAGTGAAGGGAAAATGTCGAAAGTCGAAAGCAATTGAAAGTAAACATGTTTATCAAACAATGCCCACGGAAAGCGAGCATAAGGAAAACCTGACATGAAAGTTGTATCAAGTCAAACATTATTTTTATGTAGTCCTATTTTTTCAAAACGCAATAAATACATCATATTTCCTGGTTCAATAAAATATCAAAGTGAAATTAGGTTAGTCTACTTTCCCTTTTTTGTTTTTCCTTTGTTGTTATTCAATTTAAGCACAAATATTGTGAACATTTGCATTTGGAACAAAATATTTAAAAAAAAAATTATAAATACTTGTAGCAAGTTTTATTTTATTGTAGGGAAAAATAATAAAAAACATGCAGGTTCAGGTAAGCTACATTTTTAGCTTAAAAGAATTTCAATTTGCAATTCATATTCCACCTACGTCATATTATTTGCAAGATGATAACAACAACGCAGGTATATGTTTGTCACGGTACATTTCCGAGTAAGGCCCAAGGGTATTCATATTTAGGCAATAACAAAACTTCAATGTAACGCAAATAACAAAACTGTTGAAACGTATGAAAATCTTTATCAAAAAGAGCACAAAATTTTGTATGCGTGCATGCATAGTTTAGCCAGCCTGAAATAGATTGCCTATTTAGTTCAGTGTAGTGATGGTGAAAGCAAAATAAAATGCTCTGATGTGGCTGTATCCTTCAATCCTTTTGTGATAATTCTGTCAACAAAAAGGTATCATCGCGTCCAATTACTATTTATATTTTTGATATACATACTTATTCTATTGATGCTGCTGACGTCAACCATGTTACTTTCATGGCTATATTCTAATATCAAGGCAGGATTCACATGGACAAATGAGCTAAATATGGAATCCTAATTTGACTCGACGAATTGTTTTATTTTGAGTATGTGCGTAGCTAGTTAGACAGTTAGAAGAAAGAAGGCGGAAAGGTTATGAGATGGTGATGATGTGTGTGTGTCGTTGTAAAGCCTAAAGAAAACAATCGGTGACCATGATTATCCATCATCATCTGTAGAAGTTGCTTTTACTTTTCCCCCGAAATCCCTCAAATCCCGTTACTTGCATCTCTATTCATATAATTTATTGATGAGTGAGATTTGCTTCCAACACTCACCATTAACACTATATTGGACTTCAGCTCAATGTAATGCAGCTTAAACTGGATTTATGGCAGACGTTGACGTAAATTGAAAGCGTTCAACATGTGATGATGCATCATGTGCCTCAAAGCTAGGATTACTTTCATGCTATTTCTATGTAAATCATTTTCATCGAATTCATGATTACTTTCACTTCAGCGAATGCACCTGTCCTGGAAGAGTCCATTTGGATAATTAGAAATTCTCTTTTTGGAAACAATATCTAAAAACTGACACCAATTTTGTCTCATATAACACAAAAATTATTATTTTTACTCTGATTTACTCAAAATTAAAAATATACGACCTCGCCTTTGTATAATTTCCAATTGTTTACATTTTTGCCACCTCGTTTGAATGTTGATGAAACGGCAAACCAAAAACTTCTCTTGGTAAACACGCAAAAAACTAAGTTCGAAAACAACAGCTTGCGCTACCTACACTACATTTAGCAACAACTTGCCCACGTGAGATGAAAATACATATACATATTTAAAATCCCAGGATAAGGAAAAAAACAAGGTATATTTTTAGGTTATGCATATGAACATACCTATGTACATGTTTGAAGGAAATATTCCGAACATCCTTTAATAAACAGTAAAAACTAAACAACAAAAATCTCCTAAATGTAAACATGCAACGGTATTGCAATGAGAAAAGAGACAAACACAAGATGTTCACATTTGCTCTCCAATCTCTTAACGAGCTTAAGCTCTTGTTTTCCGTTGCCCCGTTCATCTTTCTAGTGCCTCATCCTCATCTCATATTGTGCTCTTTTCCCAGAGATTTTTTTATTTCTTGGGTAAAAATAACTAAACACCGGTAGCGACCATGCAATGTCGATGTACTTCTCCTCAACAAAATATTTATGGTTTGAATGAACAGTGAATGTAATGTAATCAGTGCACAATACACACATCCGTAAAAGATGTTTTTGTATTATTGCACATCTACCTACATATGACATAGTTTAGCATTGCACAAACTTGTATTGCAGTCAATTTTCTGTTTTGTTTTCCTTTAAATATACTTGAGTTCTTATACAATTTAAATTTGGATGCAATTGCAATAGACTTAACGGTGGCATAATTTTGTTTTCCTTGTAAAATAATTCATAAAGATTTTCCGGTATTTAAAATGAATAAAGAATCCACTGACCAATCAAAATGTCCAATCTGTCAAACTCCCAGCACGGCCAGTTGCAGCAACTGCATGAAAGTTGTGTACTGTGGCCGTGAGCATCAAAAACAGCACCGGAAACTACACAAAAAGGAATGCTTTCCAGCAATTATCAAGTCACATCCCGTTCTTGGGGAACATTTGGCATCCTCCCGAGATATTAAAGCAGGCGAGGTGATTTTCCATGAAGAGCCTCTAATCATTGGCCCACGAAGCAATCTCTCAGAATTCCATAAAATTTGCTTGGGCTGCTGCTCCCATGTGACGGGAAACTATGTGTGCTCCCAATGCAAATGGCCATTATGTGGAGTCAACTGCGAAACAGTAAAAAATAATCATTATAAAATATTTTCTGAGCGCTCATCCGTTAATTTTATCCGTTTCATGTTTCATGAATATAATAATTTTGTTTTGCCATTTTCCCAGAAACCTTGGCACGCAAAGTATGAGTGTTCCATACTCGCTGTAAATGGAGTACCACCGGCAAAAACGCAAGAAGAATACCTATGTATCACGTTCTTGAGGGGCCTTCTTCTTAAACAATTGGACCAAAAGAGATGGTTTCAGCTTCTGAAATTTGAATCACACGCAAATTCCCGGAACACAGTGTCCCTGACACTTAAACAGAGTCAAGATGCTTTCAAATTCATTACTGAAAAATGTGGACTGAAGGAATTTGATAAGAGCACTGTGGACTTTGTTTATGGCATTATTCTTGTAAATGGATATGGAGATACGTCCACGTAAGAAAATGTTTTACATTTCAACAAGTTCCGGTTTTACATAACATCTCTGTTGTTTTTCTTTGAAAATTGTATAAACATTGTGGTTTTTATGAATTCATAAAGGTTTGCAGTGAAGCTTTACAGCAAAGCTGGCAAATTATCACATGCTTGTATTCCAAATACACGTACTCGCGTGATTCCACATGGACTTGACGTGATCTCTGCTATTCCCATTAAATCTGGGCAGCCCTTAACCCAACTTTACGGTCGAATGTTGAAGGGCACTCATCGACGACAAGAGCTACTCCAGCACGTGTACTACTTTTCATGTTCATGTGCAAGGTAAATAATTACAAAAAAAAACATCAAACTTCCTTCCGCACATGTTAACTTTCATTGATATAAAAAAATATCATCAGCACGCATGAACTGCTTGCTTTGTAATATAATAGGCCTAACTGTTGAAATTTACCAGGTGTAAAGATCCCAAAGAATGCGATACTTATTTTTCTGCACTGCGGTGTCCAGGAAAGAAATGCAATGGTGGAAATCTCCTTCCAAAAAATCCTTTAAAGTTGGATGGCAATGCGAAATGGGAATGTGATAATGAAAAATGCGGTCATACAACAACATTCATGAAAACTGTGGTCCCTGCTCTGGGAGCAGTTTTTAAGGAAACTGAAATGGAGGAGGATGCTCAACTTTTTACTGATTTTGAAATTTATATTGGAAATGAACTTGCAACGGATGATGATTTGGAAACGGCCGCACTCACACAACTACAATTTGTATTGCAAAGTTTGGAAAAATTGGGGCGATGTGAGAAAATTGTGCATAGGAACCATTACTCCTTGCTGGGTTTGAAAACTGCATGTATTGCAACTTCGCATTCACTTTTGCAACATTTGGAAAGGTTTGATGGGGGAATGTTTGATAAGGTGATGGAAAATTATGTAAGGATGGCTAAAGAGGTATACGACGTAGTGAATGTATTTTTGCCTGGGGTCACCTCTGAAAGAGGTAAACTTTTATGTAATAATTTAATGGAAAGTATTGCTATTGTTGTTTGCTTGAAGGACTAAAAATGTTATGTAATTTTTAGGAATCCTATTATTTCATCTATCAGAAGCGATTCGTCTGGAAGTACAAAACAAAAGGAGGCTAAGTATACTGAGTAAAGAAGCATTGCAAAAGAAAATCAAAGAAATGGAAATGTTGCAAAAAGAATGTCTGAATATTATGGAATTGGAGCCGGAGGGGGACACACAAAAAGAGTTAGTGTATCAATATTTGAAAAATGAAAACTTAGCGGAGAGTATGAAAATGTCAAAGTAAAATGATGCAATGCACAAATGCATCATATTATTGTGTAATTGGCTTTTCCTGGTAAAAACATAAATAGTTTTGATATGAAATGACTTGATGTTTTAATATCTCAGCGTGCATGGATGGATTACAAAAGATGTGAATGAATTTACTCATAGTAAAATGGTTCTTAGAATAGACGTGTGAGTACTTAACTTGTAATTTTATTTCATAATTAATGGGTACAAACTAGCAACTTTGAGCTGAATGCATACAATTTTGAAGATGACGGAGGCATAAGCTAACAGGGTTTCGAATAATTTTACTGGAGCATGTCACCAGTAAATTATATTTATTCCCAACTGGATATGATTTTAGTATCGTTTTGCTTGGACCTACCTTCGGTGAGCCGAAAGCAAAGTATCTTTTGGCTGGAAACCTTGATGAACTTTGGACAATGAAACAGTGTAGGTTGTAGGCCATGACCATCTTGTGGACGTACATTGTTCATATTCCCGTGCTAGTTGGGTTATCGCCCTTTGCTTTGGCTAAAATGAATTGCATTATTCCTCCAGCCATTTCCATAAAATTACACGATTAAAACATGCTATAAACTACACGAACGAGACAGCGGTAGGACCCAACACTTCGGGTTGCAACAGCATATTAGCCGTCGCGTCGCCAAACGCGGTTTATCACACGTATTTTTCCCATACCACCTCTATATGTTTGGGGTATGCTGTCGCACGGAAAAGTCAACAACAAACTATACCGAGAATCATTAACTTTCTAATAGTCTTCATTAAATTTTATTCCATTAGTATATGAACAACACAATCATTTTAGACAATAGATTTCATTTTCCGAAATTGACCAGGAACTAGATGATTATCTGCCTGCTACAATATTATACATATTAAATTCAATTAAAGTATTGGACAAGTAAACAATCAAGACAAATATTTTAAGTATCTTTTCATCCATTTTACAGATATTTTGTGCTTCTTAAAGATATGCAAGTGATTTTGAAACTTGAAACATTAATAATTAAATTTAAATTTATCAGTAAATTCTTAATACTACCAATTAAACATCATTTACATATCCACGTAATACGCCGAAGTATTCTTGTTTCGCTTTCTTACTTCATCTTGTTTTTGTCTTTGTTCTGCTGCCCCGGCTCCAGTAGTGGAGCATACTTCTTGCTCCAGCCTTCGACGTAGGCGACGACCCGGTCTAGAAGAGCTGCTATCTGTTGAACAAATTTTTATCGAGAATTGAAAAAGGCTCTTTCTTTAGACAAAACAAAAATAGTAAAAATATTATTGCGTACAAAATGCATAAAATGATTTGGAATCGGAATCCAAACATATTGTCCTATTTTCTACTAAAATGGCTCAACAAGCGACCATTTGTTATACAAATATATTCTTTTCGCTTAAAATTACTATGCAGCATATAATTTAGAGTAATAACTAGTTTTCAGGTAATTTGTGTGGAAATTGGATAGGAAGTGAACGACTTTGTTTTTTACGAGGGTGACTACTTATTTGACAAATTTTTTAATCCAAATGTTCAATTCCTGATCAACGTCACCCTCAGGATTTTCGTCTTCCTCTTCTTCTTGTGCAATATCAATAGTACGACTTTCCTTACGACCGTTATAGACGAGCAGTCCTCCAATTCCAACAAGTCCCAGACATCCAAACAGGTTGAGCCATCGTAAGAACGGCCAGAGTCCAAGAAATGTCGATTGAGCTCGGATCAATATAATGTTCAACGTATCCAATGTAGCCGCCTTGGAAAAACAGGTCATTTAAAACAAAATGAAATTGAACTGCTTGTCAATACCAAATCGAATTATTATTTTTTCATGTAAAACATGAAAACAATTTTTTATTCACTTGTTCTATCCAAGCTAGCGGAATATAGGCCCGGGTAACATTTGCAAATGAAGGCATGGCTGGCCAGTCCTTTAACTCGATCGAGAGCTGCATTGTAACTGAAGCTTGGACAGTGACTCCAGTCATCTTTCAATTTCAACACACAAAATTAAATTTTATTTTACGTAAAAAATCAAAATTGTAATATGATTTTACAGCATGTATGTCAATGAATCCTGCGTGCTTCTTCGGGTCGGGATTCATTCCATTCAATAGTTTCCTGATGTTAGTATCCACGTCTAAGAAATGTGGTTTGCTGTACATGATTGGCACCCCTGACATAAGAAATTCGCCATAAAATTTAGTAAATCATTTGGTAGGGGAGGTTTGTACGAAATGTCAGTATTTCTAAAGTAAACCTTGATAACATGCCGCCAGTGTAGCAAGTCCATGAATATCACACTTATCCAAGTTTTTATACGGACAAAAGCACCAAAGATCCGGATTTTCATATGGTGTCAATATATCCGGAAATTTGTACCTTGACACGGGTATTCCATGCGTCACAGTTTCGTGATCATATTGCCATTTCACTGATCTGCATAGTTCTGGTACGAAAATATACAGATCAGATATCCCAGGTTCCACAAACGGTGGATTCAAAGTTCCATCTGACCCGTTTATGGCATTGCAGTACTTATGCTTGTGATACGACAACTTTGATTTATTCTGGTAAGCAGTCAACTGACCAAATTCCTTGTGGTCTCGAATGCCCGTGTGCACCTCCCACCATGCATCCAAAGTCCCATTTTTCTAAATAAAAATACATTTTACCAATCCATGGATTAATTTGCTTCAGTGCCATCATTTAATTTACCCCTTTAAATAACGCAAATTTCCCATCCATCATATTTTCAGGCAACTCGATTTCCCCAGCTTGCTGTACTAGCGGATCATTCAATAATTCTATGTACGGCTGTATTGATATCCCGTCAAAGAACAAGTCTTTTACTTTGTCTGTTCGATAAAGCTTTTCCCCTTTATCTGCTAACATACCGTCCAGAGTTTCCAAGAGAAAGTCTACTTCTGTGAATGCATGGGCAACGTGAGACACTCCCTAAAAGTTAGTAATTACGGTTGGTATAAGTTTGTTCGTGATGATAAATGATTTTAGGAGACATTCAAACTAACCACATATATGATATTGATGTATGTGACCATATCATCCTCTCGTCCCTTTGACATTTCAGGAACAAAGAAGTAGGTCTTTGATTCCTGATAAATGTATGTGTCGTTCTTTTCATTGGGAATGAAATTATGCTTGTCGTAATCGATCCTAAAAAATTAATTTATCGTCTTATATCAAAATCTCTAGTTAAGGTAGAATATATAGTTATCTTGCATTATAACATACAGATAAGTGTATGGTCCCATCTCTCTAAGCTGAGCTTTGGCCCCTTGTGCTAGTTGATCTGCATTGGTTATGTTAAATAAGTAGAATTTGAGATATACCGGAAGTGGAATAGTTTTCCACATGTTCCAAGTGATTGAGCCAGGGACTAATCTGAGCATCTGTAAATTTACAATAGCCATGTATAGAAGGTGAAAAGTCGTATGCATCACTTCACCCCATTTTTGTATCTTTATCCTTTTAGGTGCTTTTGTGCGAAATGAAACAATTATTTTTACGATACCTTTTTCACGATAGTTCTCATGAGAAATTCCATTCCGCCCCAGCCCATGATGATTGTGATGAAGGACCCAATGACGCCAAGAAAGATCATTGCTTTGTGGAAATTTTCCGACATTAACAACGCACGCATATTCATGATGGAGGCTGGGTTTAAAGGCCTTACAGCCTACGAAATCGACGAAATGTATGAATGATAAATCGTATGAAAGTGATTAATAATCAGACTTGACAGTGCAGCGTCAAAGTGCCCTTGGATCAAACCCTATGACAGCTGCACTTTTCAAATAGTCCTGTTCTCTCTAAATCCAAAACTCAACTATTCCAAGAATATTGAAAATTTGTGATAATGCATTCGGTTATTACAAAAATTACAAGGAATATTTTGTCCCAGAAAAAATAATTCGATATTTTTTTCCAATACGAATATAATATTCAGCAGAACTCCTCCTTCCCAGTTTAAAAAGTCAAACAAATGGTTTAAAACGAATAAGCGAACTATGTCAACTACGCAGCGTAATTACATTCTACATGGGTTTAGTTAGAGACATATATTCTAAATTGGCTAAATGCAGGATGGAAAAATTACAGTTATGTGATGAGGTTGACGAAAAAAAATTTCAATTTTCAAATCTAAATAACTCCCAATTGACCTTTTAAAGCTATAAGATTTATATGCACGTGAACAAACGAACAAATCCGAGAATAAAACTAGTAGTATGTATATCTTTTGTATTTTTTCCATTTATTCAAATTTTTTCAACGCTTTATGGTTGTATGTCTTGTCAGTATTCTACTATCATATACGATAGGATGCTTATCATATTTCAACTATGATAGTTTAAACAATATTTTAATTGTAGTAATGTTATTATCATCAATTCGTTACAGTTATTAATTTGCACATTAGAGGACAGTACCTTCCTGTATTTTCTCCCCAGCTTATTTTAATGTAAAACGATATACAGCGTACTTTTTCACAATCATCAACGAAGTCTTGTCTCATATTCTATTGTTCACATACGGGGCAAAGTAATACATATTATACATAATTCAGTGATTTTTAAAAGATTCTTTTCAAAACACAAAACGTTTCTTTAAGATGTGCACACACAAATAATTATAAATTTTATCTTTGATTTTGATTGATGTAAACAAAGCTGTAATATTATACGATCAATTAAAACTTTATATTGATGAATATATTCAACTTTTCGTAGTATTTATATTTTTCAATTTTTAAGAGGAAAATTACAGAATAAATATAATTTAATTTGTTAAGATACTGGAAGAACATTTCAGTTGAAGTTTTCACTGTTTTTTAGTACTTCGCAAAGAAAGTTTTAGGTGAAGCACTTTGCTTAAAGCTATTTAATATCGTAACGTGACCATACTTGATTATATTTGATTCTACAACATATATCATAGCCTGGTAGGCAGATTAGCGATTTTGCTAGATAAACATAGCAAGGCAAACAATGCACTCCACCTGAAACTTTCTGTACAAAGAACTTCACATAGTACTTCAAAAAATATATTACTTTGTTACTTGACTTATTTTCGCTAAATCCCAATATTGTGATCAGATAAATTCTCAAACTATTGAAACAGGTAATGTTTTTCTTAAATAATAGCGACGACATTGAAATGATGACTTTTATATATTCCTTCAACACGATGACGGTGGTACATAATTTATAGAACCATTACAATAGTAAAATGAATTGATGATTTTTAAATAAAGTAAAAATAATTACAAAAGGCATGTAAAGTAAAAGATATGGTTAAATAATAAACATAAATACAGATACAGTGTGGAATTTCAGTGAACCGCCAATCTGATAAAAAAACTACCAGCGCAGCGGTGACTGCATTTAATCAAACCATGCGCATAATATTTTCAATTCAAAAACTGCTTACATCCAAATAACAAATACTAAAGGAAGGCCAAACGGGTTTCAAATTGCAAATGTACCAAAAATGCTTAAACACGGAGACTTGACTAGGCGAACAAAATTAAATACATGTTACACAATATTTGCTGCGATAAGCTATGAAAATCGATAATGATTACGCGTAAATATCACTGATTAGTACTAACGTATTAGTAACAATAAAAATCATATTAAGTTACACTAATTGATAAAAATTACTTGATTTATTTGATATGCAATAATGTAAACGTTTAAAATTCCGAATCAGTAATTGTGGTAGTCGTAAATCAATTTCTGCAGCAAAAAGCAATTTTAGACAATCATAATTACTGAACAGGCAGTTCGCATTTTGTGACGCATGCCTCTAAACTGCTAAATGGCATTACAAACGAAAGGAAGACAACTGGTGCATCAAATTTCTTCGTTTAGCCTAAATAAAAACTTAGTACATAATGGAAACACACAATAATTTTACAAAAGTTAAAATGGTTTATTTTGTCACACGAAAAGATCCAAAAAATCTTTTATCCAAAAATCTGAAATTAATTTAGCTAGCTTAAAAAGTGACATGCACATTTCTCTAAAAAATGCATTATATGTATAGGAAACATCCAAAAATAGTACTTTTAACTTTTAATTTAACTCTTTTTCATTCAACCAACATTCCTTTACATTTGTCATGTACACACGGTAAGTATTTTAATGGCACATAAATAGACTACGTAAACATCATTCAACCTTGTTATCTTTTGGAAAACGTAACAAACTGATATTCTTAGACAAAAACTGGTTCACACAGATTGTATTATTAGAAACCTTTCACAACTACTACACAGATGCATATAAAATCCGTCAATATTTTTGATATAATGACATCACTTGATCTAGGGCAAGGTATGTAAACGAGCATTAAACAAAATTATTCATGCGTTGAGCGTCATTTATTAAACACTGTCATTTAAAATTTTCTTTCAGTGGTAGCATTCACCTTGTGAGCGCATACCCATCGATCTCATTCATTCCAAACACAGCTATGTGATAGACTATCAAACATGCCTGCGTTATAACAATGCAATGTTTTAACCAGGCGACCACCACCGAGATGTTCATACTGGTTTGTTATTTTGCGACGGAAATGCCAAAATTCCAAATTTGATATTTATCTATTGCAGTAACAAGGAAAAAATGAAAATCTTCTGCTTTGACAGTGAGATCTAAATCTAATTTTTACAAGTTTTCGCTTTAAAAAATTGAGCTCACTACATTTCAATATCTGTAGGCCACCTTTCAGTTTTTTGTTTACTTCCGTGCTTTTCATTCATGCATTCTAAAAGGTAGCTTCATGGCCGGCAAGCGTATATAAATTAATTCCTTCATCGGCAGTCAGTGGTGGTACGGCTGGATTAGGTTTGCTTTCCAATAAGATCACTTTATCTTCCCTGCAAAAGATAAATTAGAGTTGGATTGAGTATTTTAACGTCTACCTCCTCAACTTTCATTCGAAACAAGCACATTTACACATACAGAAAACAAATTCATCACTGAATAATATCAAATTAATAATCAAATTAATAACTGAAAGAGAATACCACATTTCTATTGTTCTGTATTTGATTGGTATTCAAAAAACTATTCAGGTACATTCGGTATAGGTACATTCTTCAGGAACACATGCTGTTTTGAAAGCGATAACTACGCTTATTGCATAAACTACTAATTATCTCGAAATAGAGCAAGCACGAGAATTGTTATAGGTAAGAAGCTCCCAGACATTAAAGCCTTAAACGTTGATTGGTAATGGTTTTGTTATTCACACAAGTTAAAATATAAAATCATAAGAGAGCTTACTTCGAAAATAGAGAACTAAGCATCTATAATACAAGCTTTAATTATTAGTAAGGTAGAAAAGAGTGAGAAAAGAAAATTATAAATAACTAAAATATGTTAAAAATCTAACACACCAGACAGATTGAAATAATAGTATAGACAATAGACAGTGACATTATTTTGAGTATTATTATAAAGATATTTGAATATATAGAGAAAAAGAGTTGTGATCAAAATACAGAGTTCTCATGTCCAGCAAGAACGTAGAGATTGAAGCCTGCTTCACTGGAAGCCACGTTAATGGGATCCGATGGCCTGCTTGACAGGCACACCACCCTGATTCAATTCAATTCAGTGTACACAATTTTGAGTTAATTTGCATACATACAAGTGTATTTAATAATATCATAGGATGATGATAATAGATAGTTATAAATATATAGTAAATGGCAACCAGCTCCCAAGCTTAGGATATACGTTTAATATAAGAATATCTACCAGAAGAGATGAAATATTTATCTACAGGGATTTAGTTAGTAAAATGTAAATTAAAATCTTTATATGGCTTACCTATCGGAGCCAAGAAGTCGAAATATTCTGCTCTGATCCGTGATTTCTTGAGTGATATCACCATTCCTAAAACTTCTTCCCTGCATACCGTGCTTGTGAAATGCGAGAACACTGTCCGTCAAACAAACTAGAAACCAAATATTGAATAAACTTACTCTTCTAGCTTTTATTTTTAGAGTGTAATATGTAAATACTGGAAATAAACTTACCAACTGAATCTACTTGGAAATCAAATTTAATTTCTGAACAGGTTTTCCTACCAGACTTAACTTTACCGTTAATATTTACAAACTTGGCAATACCTGAAAAAGAAAATGACAAAGAATGTTTAAGACTTCTGGTAGAATGGGTTAAAATAAGAAACATTTCAAAATTTTCTTGTGTCTGTCATCTTACTATCATAAACGACCATGAGCGTATCCTTTTCTAACTGGGTTACACTAACCACATTCATGTAATCCTTACGATTTATCACAGTTGCTGGAATATAAAAATACAAAAACTGATTAAATACAATTCTTTATTGACAAAAGTGTAATGACAAAAATATAATATTATATACATAATGTTACCTGATTTATCTACTGGGTCTGTAGACATTTCATCACTATGTAGCCAACTACTGGAAGTATTAAGGTTCAACAAGTCTAATTTCAAATTCGGCGTGTCAGGCTCCCTCCGCACGTTTACACAGACCAAGGGATATTCCACGTCCGGCGTGATTATCATTTCAAAGGTTTTTAGGGGCGAGGTTATACAAAAGTCGAAGTGCTGCAGAGAAATGAACAAACGAGCCAAATTAGCATGATTTTCTTGAGAAAGATTTTCTCGAAACAAGACACGATTGCCATCATTATAACATGTTGTAACGGAAATTGCTACTTTGAGCATGTAGCTTAAGCTTCCTAGGGAATTTCATAATTAGAGGCATTCCTCTTTCGGTCTTTCCTTCGGAATTTTACACATGAGTACTCTTATATTCCTGCTGTTAGTAGTACTTACCTTCAAAAGCATAAACTTGTTGAGAGGATCATACCACTGCATGAGAAACACCCCACTAGGCACAGCTCCACACAAGTATCTATAACCGTTATAGGGATTTCTCCTTACACAGCACCTCATACATCCTTTCGTGTCAGCCACTTTCGTCGTCAGTGCAAACTTTCGCGGAACGAGTTTCTCAGGAATTTTATTACTCATTCTCAGGGAGAATCGTAGTGTGTGCTTATTATTTATACTGGTATGTAGAGCCATCAGGTCATGTCTGTACAACTGAACCGTTTTCCCGGACAATGACATCAACACGTCTTTGACGACAAACATCCAGATGGTCCTTCTTGGGTACAGCTGGTCCATTGCCGTCTCATGTAATTCATTCAAATTTAGAGTGTAGATCCCTTCCTCAGCACCAAGAAGAATGTGTTGGTCTCGCGTCTCTGGATTTACCCAACTGACACAGCAATGCATTCGTAATGGACAACCATTAAACACCTATTATTAAAGAGAAAAGAAAAATATAAAGTTTTCTTCATGGTACAGTAGTTTTAACGCCTGAGCCCATTCTCGTCACATCACATCTCAACGAAATTGTTGGAAATAATATCACACATGTACACGTAAAGCTTCCCACTTCAAGAACACAGAATTCCTTTTACTTTTATTGATATTAGTATGCTCCTCTTAATAAGGCTTTTAATATTACCTTCATAAAGCAAGCCCCCATGTGAACTTTTGGAGTGGGTGGTAACCCATTGCTCACTAGTCGTGGAGGACTGCCATTATCCTCATGCTTATTTCTTCTCTCTACTCTGGTTCTTGGCGGTGGGACTGGTGGAAGTCCGGCAGTCAAGTCGGGGCGACCATTTTGTTGTTGATCCCCTCCTGAAACTGTAGTTGTTGGCATTCTGGAACTAAGATCGGGTGAACTACTTAACATCGCAGCACTGTCACTGAGAGTTCTGTTGGTCTGTTGCCTTCTTGGCGAGGCATGAGCACTAACACGGAGCTCCACAGGAGAGTCTTTATTCCCTCGAGTCAAAGTCGAGTCTAGACGTGAGGTGAGTTCCTCGATTTCTCCGGAAAATGAATTATGTCTTCTACGATCTGTCGGATGTCGTTGTTGTTGCCGTCAGTTGTAATTACAGAAACACACCAGAAAGACAAAAGAACAACGAAAGTGAATTCCACTCCAAACCAGTCATTATGACAAAACCCATCACCATCATCAAAGAAGTAGTTGGGGGAAAATGAGCAATAAAGAGGTTTTGGCGTATAGCAAGACATGACAAAATCTTATAATATGGAAGGAATACTCACCAGGCTTTCGTGAACTACCATTGCTTAGATTATGATTTCTACTATCCATTAGTTCATGACTAGATACTGACATGGGATCGCCCATTGGAAGAGTAGCTCTGGAATTAGAAGTAGTACACCAAACACAAATTAAGAGATTATTATGGCATCACTTCAATAATACTCGTGAGAACGTAACGCTAATTTAGCTCGACTTGACTTATCATTTTCAATAAAAACTACTCTCCGCTATCTCATCATAATAACATTACCATTGTCAACTTCTAGCAGCCTTCGTAATTTCCTTTTTATTAGTTCGTTTCATTTCTTATATGATTAGTATTGAATTTATATGACCTACCATACAAGTTTCGTCGAAAGTTGTGCAATTATTGAATGCATATGCATGCATACATACAACATTAAGAATTATATAGGTAGTAATCTTAAGATTTTACGACAATAAATATGTATGAAAAAGTAATAAATGTAAATTATTACTTCACGTACTGTTGTGAATAGCCTGCACCAGATAGAAGCCTTTCCCCATGACCCCTGCAACAACACAAAGTGAAACGACATCCATAATTTAGAATCGAAGAAGAAAGCAGCAACAAACATAAAACAAAACGAACAATCATTGTCTCAAATAGATCATTCCACTGGTGCATTTTACAATATCAAAAGCAAAAGATTTATACATATATTTTTTACAACAAAGAAAAGATTGTGAAATTCGACATGCATGCGTGAACAATAGAAAAATTCAAAAACGAAAGTGTAAAAACATAAATCAAGAGTAGGCAAGCTTTTGATAAAAATTACTATATAATATATTCGGAGAAAGTTTATTACAATTTCAGTCTTGGTTCCAGATTGTGCTGAATATTGAGAGCAGTGAGAGAAAGTTATTGAGTTTAGTTATTTTTTATATTCAAAAAGAAAATTTCACAACACAACACACGATAATCATATAAAGTACGTACTCCTACATAGAAACACATTCATACAAGGACAAAGAGAAAGAGAGAAAGTACATATAAAAGTGAACAATAAAGTGAAAGTCAAAAGAATTTAATTTGCATATTGCTTTGAGCTTGCAAGTGTAGTTTGCTTGCCATGTTTCTCTCAACATGGGATAATTTACCTGTTCATCAACTCCTCATCAATATACTGGAGTAAAGTCCTGATCATGTATAAAAAGTAGATCAAATCAATCATAAAACACATGATTAAAATTTGTGACAAAGTAAATGAACATTTTAGTGAGTGAAACTGAATATCAATCACTTCGACTGAAATCGATTGCATGTTTTTCCTACTATTTTCTGGTTTCTACACTTTACCTACTTGGTGATGAATGAACAGACCAAGTTATTAATATACATTATCCTGTCTGGCTCAACCTCAAACTTCAAATAGATTCCTCCACCACTTTTTGATATTCATACAATCCGTCAGTCATTCATTTTTTTGAATCATACGGGTATTCATGCTTTCCTAAATGCTAAGTTCCAGCAATGTCATTCGATTTATATTGTCGTTGCAATTTCAAGCATCATAAATTTTGTTAAATCAGAAACATAAATCATTTGAAAAAATATTTTATAGTTATATCTCTATCACTAAAAAACTAATATAAGTAAAAGGAACAGAAACGTTAATTTAATTTTCATGTTATTATGATTTTACTGTCTATTAATCTATTATATTTTCTTTCAAAATAATAAATGTTAATGAAAGATTTAAAATTAACACGAATAACAAATAAAAGTAGAATACATTTTGTAGAAATGACAAACTTACTTTCGATCGGCATCGTCAGATACTCTATCATTCCACTCGAAAGGTAATGGCAAGTGGTCATTATTGTACTCATTCTGTGAAACATTCCAGAAAGCCAAACATTAATTCCATCATACCAATAAATGTCAAGGATTAGTTCCAATTCTTCTATAAATACTAAAGCTTGTATAAAAATATCATGAATGCCATACTCGAACGTCCTGGGGATGCGGATGCCTTCGTCTTTGTCCAAGGTCGGGAGTTACATCTAAAAAAGCACATAAAGAGACAGCATTAAATTATAGACTTGTTAAAAAGACACATAAACTTTCACCACATTAACCAGATTACATTTCTTACAAACAAAAATGCAATTGTATGTACATTATTTCCATCGTGTACATACGCAAGTGGAGCATAATACATTTTTCCACTTTGTACCTAGCAAATACCGCAACATTCTTACGTTGGTCATGGGGCTAAAGTGCATTAATGCCTAAAGCCGTACCCAAATTTCTCATAAAAATAAGCGTTTACTGCAAATTTCTCCACATAGCAAGCATGTGTGCCCTATATTCGCATTCATTCACTCATTCAAGAGATCATGATCATATGCATACCTAAGTAGATGTCCTACAATTTTTTTACTTACAAACAAGCCCAGCAAACCAACCTAGTTGACTTTATGACAAGTAATAACCATCTGATAATGATGTCATAACTATAAAAAAACAAGACCATATAATATGTCAAGTGAAAGCAGCAGCGGATTTCCTCCTTTCGTTACAGTTTATAGGCACAAGGCTTTACAAAGGATCGGCCCATGCAAGCGCAAGCATCCCGAATGAAAAGAAGCTCTCGAATATCTAGAAAAACGCTTCTCTCCTTCACATTTTTTCTTTGACTTGACATACATACATGTATATTCATTCCCTTTACTTCATTTCTTTTCGTACAAACATAAATGTCTTAAAGAGAAAGTTAAAGAAAAGTAAAAAAGGAGCAGAGTGAAAGAAACAGCAACCACGCCATAAAAAATGCATTTCTACACTCTCTACGCCTGTATTTCATTCAGACAAGGACAACCACTGGTATAAGCTATCTGCTTATTCCTCCTTTCTCTTTTTCATTTAGTCTTTTTTTTCTCCGCCTTTACGTCACCACCAGCAAAACATCTCAGTCAGAAGGGAAGTCCCTTCCTAATATATATAGTCTGCCGTCTTAAAACTAAGTACTTTATACACTTTGCACATGCTTAGGTATATAACTTATGATACCATATATTTTGCACTTACTCCTGATTTCTGGAGCCCTCTGATCCGGTCTGTCCGTTCTTCGAGATGCTATCCTATGCGGTACGTTTTGTACAGTCTACAGACAAAGGAAAATAGAATAAGATGAGTTGAACATTTAAGTTTAAAAACTATCAACATATTATAGCATACAAACACAAATATTATTTCGTTTCAATTTTTATTTTGCAAAGAGAAAGGCTTCCTTTTTTCATTCGTAGCCTCTTTCTTTACAGTTACAACTATCTATGTCTTTGTCATATTTTTTTGCGAATAAACTTTTCATTCAAAACAACAAAACTAAATAAAACAAGGCAAAAAACTAAATACACAAAAGCAAACAACTTTTGTAGCATTTCTTTCTCTTTTTTCACTACCACAAAATAAAATATTTGCTTTAGTAGTTTTGCTTATTTTTTTGCCTTTTAGATTTATTTATTTCTTACAAATAAAAAAAGAATAAAAACCGAATTCTACATAAAAGCGAAAAAACGAGTACAACAAGTACTACATTTATCCATTTGACGCCTACACACATTGAATACATGTTGTATACACTATCATTATAGTTACATTACGTTTTTTCTTTTAGCTTTGGGACTTACCCCATCTTCGTCAGGATCCATGTCAAAGAATGTAACATTTGGGTTGCTCACTTTGTGCAGTAACTCCAGCGCTACTCGTTTGGTCAAATCTCCCATAAAGAACGGATGCTGTTTTCCCCACGGATAAACGTCGAGTCGACAAGGGGAAGGGACGAAAGATGCAGTTACACGAAACAGAGAGACAACAAAAATACACAAATAAGAGCAATTATCTTAGGTAATTTACAAATATATACATAATGCAGTTAGTATGTATACAAGTGTATATGCAGCTATTACAAATTTCAGTTAAAATGGAAGACGCGAAGTGGAAAGTAAACAGATAATATATACGTATTAATAAATATTCCAGCAGACTACTAAACAAACTATATGTTTCACGCACACATACTAAACTGACACGGCTGTGATGATGAAGGCACCACTTTCTCCTCTTCTCTTCACAAGCTGATTTGATTTTCAACAGAGGAGTGGTCTTCAGTTCACAGTCTGAGAGAACGCTCATTTCATTACACATTTTTGAAAAAGAGTGAGCACAGTGTGCAAACTGCAAATCATGTAATTACAGCTACTCTACCGAAAGTAGAGTCAAAGAGGAAAGTTCTAAATGTAGGCATACGTGTAATTGATGGTGTATTAAAAAAAACTACACGAGTACAAGTTACGACTTTACTCTTTTTATTAATTTTCGTGTCGAATGCACATAGAAAGGCATGATCGTAAATATATGTAGTAGGTATAACACGGGAAAACATGCACCATATTCCTCCCGGGTGGAACTGCATAATTATCTTTATTCCTCCTCCCAGTCCTGCGTTCGTAAGTCTATACTTCCTCATATCCTTGTAATTCGTGCAAACAAATAAATTTCCATTTCTTCTCAAGGTTTCATTTCACGCAGCTACATTTTCAGGTTTCAGAGCTTCGATTTAAGTACATTGATCTCCCCTCTCCTTGCGCAAACATGTTTTTGAGAGTTACTTATAAATACTTGTGTACGTTACGTACAATGCTTGTATTTACCTCAGGATTTGAGTTGAAGGAAATTGAAATTAACAAAATGAAAATGTTCGTATATACATAGTTGTGTGAATCACTTATCAAAAAGACCTAAGGGTGTACAGTGTACAAACAAAATACATAAATACAAAAGCAAAGAAAATGGATGCTCGTGAATTGTAAGTTGAGTGAGTTTGAGAGAGTAGTGGAGTTTAAATCGCCAGATAATTTCCTGGCGCCTTTCTTCTATTGATTTTCTCAAAATTGCTTTTATGCATGTGTGGAACACATCGACAGTGTAATATGCTTGTACTACTTTGTAGCTTTCCAATAATAAACAAAAACAGTCTACTTTCACTTTAAGAAAGACCCAAGATATTACCCGTGGCAAACAAAAATTTGTCAATTGCCTTCCTTCTCATTGCATCTCTTCCACGTAATCCTCTTCTCATTTTTCTCATTTTCCAAGAATAAAAGTACAAATGTAAAAAAGAGAAAGTAAACAGTATTTATGTATGAAAGAATAAGAAAATTCTACATTCTTTTTTAATATGGATGGAAAAGAGAAAGTATGACTCGTCTTTGCAGCTTGGCTTGGCACTTGAGTGCTCAAAACCAAACTCAAATATATGAGCCCCGAAGCCAGCTTTTATTTACAAGTGAAAACTCTTCTGGAAGAACTCATCGTCTTAATAGAATGCAAACACGACAAATCTACAAAGTGGAAACCCCATTTTCAACTGAATACGTCGACAACACCAACCAACCACTACCAAAAAAAACTGAAGTCAACATATTATTTATATTTATTAACTTTACATGTACACATTATTAAAGAAAAGGAGTAAGAATATACAGCTAAATATAAAACGTGAATGCATTTGACGATGTTTTGTGGAGTAAGCTGGATACATACAGTAGTAGAAGTACATAAATTAAAGCAAAGTGAGAGAGACGAGGACGAAATGAAAGAAAGAAGGAAAGCCCATAGGGGAAAAGGAAAGTTTATCACGCAACAGGGCACAAAAACTACTAGCGCTTCTAAAAGTCAAGTCAGCTTTACTGGTAGGCTAGGAATGCATACTAAACTAAAAACCCTAGGCTTTAGCACACACAGTGAGCATGGTATCGTATCATCACATCATATTCATCGTCATCATCTCACATAACACCAACCAAAAAATAGAGAACTTTGCTTCTTTCACGCTTTAACAAACAGGCTTATACGTGTTAGCAAGAAAAGACAGATGGATCTTCTCAACTACATTTTTCATAATACTTTCTTGTCCACTACCGATCTATGTATGTAATATGAAACATACATGAATTACTCCACAGATAATTGTCACTACATAAAACGTGTAACACTGCCACTACTGTGCTACTACTTCATCTCACACATACATAACTCGTGGCATGGCGAATAAAAAAATAGCCACAACATCACAAGTTTACAATCACCAGCTCAACTTATCATGAAACAAAGTCTACTTGTCTGACTGAGAAAACGTCTGCCTAAAAAGCAGAAGATGGAAGAATATACATGCTACATAACAGACCAAAAGGTTCAACACAGCAAAAGACGACCAACGCCATTATCATCATCATTTCACTTTCACTCAACAATAGACCACCGCCGCAGCTACACCGACCAACTTCCTTCCTTTCCCATTTTACTTTTTCCAGCAGCACCGGAAGAATTTTACATACCTCTCCTTTGGGAATTCCATCCATCCATTCCACATACAACCAAAGTTATCATCATAATCATGCTACAATAATGGAACAAATGCAATAAGACATGCTATGTAAACAAACCCACTTTACTATATATGCCCTACGAACGACATAACCAAATTACAGGAAACCTCCATCAGACTCTCAACTTTTATCTTAACCAACCACAAAAACAAAAAATAAGCACTTTGTTCACAGTTCATGAACTTGACGTTTTTGTACTGTGAATTTCCCTTTAAATTCATGGGATGATGGGAAAGTAAGCAATTCTTTCCAAGTTTCAGCTGACCTGCTGCTTCTCAAGAAATAAGCTTTGTTACTGTTTCTGCGGTGGTGGTGGACGATGATATTCACAATACAATACACAAACATTACCAGTAGTAAACGAGCCTTTATCTACAATCCAGTGTAAGCCAAGAGTCAACATCACAAACATGCATCTCAAACGTAGGCCAGACACAGTTTCTTTTTGTTATCTACTTTTTTACACACTGTGCATGCATGATTTAAAACGCATAAATGTAAAAGTTTACTTTCTTTTCACTTTCCCATTGTTTTGTATAAAAAACGATGTACATATGTATGTATATACTTTTATCTGCTTGCTATTTTCTTATTAAACGTTCCAAATTTCTTTTTATATGCTGCCATAATACTTTTGGGAAAATAGACAAGGACTTACCTGTAGTAACCTTTCCGCGGTAGGCCGTTTCTTGGGATTTTTGGTTAAAGCAACTTTTACAAAGCTATGGAAGTTTACTGACCTGAAAAACCAAAACAAGAATGGAATGACTAATAAGAATAAATTCAGTTTTTCAAAATGGGCACTTTTTAGAATTCAAAAGCAGTATGTGCCACTTGCTCGTGTCTCTAGTTTCTTTTCAGCTTTAAACATGATTATCATATCATATAATGTATTGTGAATGAGCAGTGAAAAAGTTTTTACGATAAAAATCCTCATGTTATGCTTACTGCACTACTACATTACATACTCATGTGAAAGCAAACGTAAAAGTTGAACAAAAAAGTGAACATTTTAGCCTTGTTCACTACTGCGTAAGTGTGTACCATAGAAATATCAGTCGCTTTTTACTATACATAACATACCATTTATCACGATCTTTTAAAGTCGGTGGTTTGAAACTAGTCTTAGCCATGAGGATGAGGGCTCTCATAGGATGAAGATCAAACATGGGAGGCTGGAGTTCCGCTAGCTCTATTGCTGTTATCCCAAGAGCCCACACATCACATAGCTCATTATATCCACCTTTCCTCTCTACTGCGGCCACCTGGAAAATATGAAAAAAAAATAGAAAAGTTTTTATATAATGGATAAGCAAGTATGTATACTATTCACATTTTGTCTCAAGCGTCCTTCATTCATCATTCAAAAATAATATAAAATAACATTAGTCAAAAAATAGAAAGGTATATTATGTTATGAAAATGGTGGGATCATGTTTCAAAGCCTAGAAAAACATTAGGTTGCGCATTATCTAAATCTTTTAACTCGACAAAGTTAACTTTGAAAAGCCGCTTAAAGTATTACAAATGGATATAACTTTATTTTCCTCATAATTGACATGTAAAAAAATAAAGTTTTGAAACTTGTAAAAACATTTTGTAAAACTGGTAATGATCTCTTGCCAAGATAGCGATTGTTAGCTACTGAAGCGTATGGTACGCATGTTATAAAAATAAATTAATAACGACGCAAGAAACATGTGTAGCATTTATGTTAGGTTTCAAAAAATAAGGACCACAGAATTGCATTTCATATTTCATACGCGAATTATCTCTACCATATCGTTCCATGGCAGAGAAGCAATTCCACTTTATAGTTAGTTATATTCACAAAGAGCAACGATTCCTATCAAAACGATCTCTAGTAGTTGGGTTCTATCTTGTGGAAAAAATATTGGACATAACGGAAGAAGCAGTGTTTTGCAATAGCTTGGCTGGATGCAAGTACAATATCATAGAATAGAAGAACCAATGGGACAGTAAATGATATAGTAGTCCGACTATAAAAAGTACCTACACGCTCGAAATGAAATGAGACAAAACTAGGAGGAGAGAACAAGAAGACACGTACACTCTAGACATTGGAATACCACCATTTTATTGGAATTACTACACTACGTAGGCACACTTGTTTTTCTTACCTCAGGAGCCATCCAGTACGGCGTCCCAATAAACGACCTTCGTTTCCCTAGAGTAGCTGTTAGTTGAGCAGAAACTCCAAAATCAGCCAATTTCACGTCTCCGCCATCAGTCAACAGAATATTTGCTCCCTGTAGTCAAAACACATAAAAAACGAAAGCAATGTATACAGTTGTAGTGTAATATATAAGTAATCTAATATGAAATCAATTCGGTGCTCATATAACTATACATATTTAACTAGAAGTGTTCAAGCTATCACTGACGCTCCTGGCTACGAGTACTGCTCGAAAAAAAAACATTCTGGTATGATGTTGTGGTGATGGTGTGAAGGAACGCGAAGAAATGTAGTAAAAACGTGCATACTATATTTAAGTATCCCTAGCAGAGACCCGCTTGCGATGCGATACCAATTCTCAAAACTTTTATAACAACACCTTCATATTATCATCTTTTTTTATATAAGATCACTATAAACGAACTAAAAATTCCTAGTTTTCATCGTTTTTCTCTCTTCTTAACACCAGCAGAAAACAAGTAAGGTATGTTGCGGACGGACGAATCGCATTTTCCAGTTTCTTTCCTCGAGGAGGATAACATCCCACCATCACCACACACTACTATACATACTACAACGGCAGCATTAAACGAACCACACCGCGATTATTTTCAGCCAGGCACGAGAAACACGCCAACCATATAACAATTTCCATCTCGGGTAATAATATCGTCACACCTTTCCAGTTGTCTTCCTTCCTTGTTCCCTATCTACGTAGCAGCATCATCAGCAAAAAAAGAACGGAAGCAAAAGAGAGTATAAACCAAGCAATAACAAACGCGACTTAGATTTTTGGGTGACAAGAATACTGATATTATCATCAGCATCATCATCTTTCCGCTACTCCATGTCCGTGTAAAAAACTGTGTGAATGCGAGGGAGAGATAGAAAAATGAAATAGCGTGAGACACGATAAATACGACAAGACTAACGTAACTAAGTTCAATATTGCGTTCATCCCAAACCATTTTTCTGGATATTGGATGATATCACCCGGAAATCAAAAATACTGAGGAAATATTACACGGTTGGCATCTTCGTGTCGTGGCGTCACAAGATTAAGATACATGAGTTCATTATATGCTGGCATAGTACATAATACATATAGTATACATATACGCCCAGTTCCCAGACTCCGTCATCAAAAAAATTATCAGGTCCTAAGACATATGCAATTTTTCTTCCACCAAAAAACTTACTTTGACATCTCTGTGCATTTTGCCAAGGGCATGAAGATATGAAAGTCCCCGGAGAGTTTCCTTACAAACGTAAGCAATCTGTGACTCTGTCAGCGGCCCGGTAACTGAAACAAACACAAGAAAAAATACAAAGGTTAAACACATGTGCGTGTTGAAAAGAAAAGTCAGCATAACAAGTACATAAATACATTGCTTAATTTAATGCGTCATCATCATTGTGTGGCTTAGTCAAGTAGTAAGAAGTCACCCGAAAAGAAATAACTTCTTACGATTAAAAGTTCACAGACAGAAGAAAAAAATCCCTCTTCTCCACGTGCTCTACTGAGGTGACACAAATGTAGGCATACTAAATTATAAATAATTTTCCCTACTTTTCTTATTCTCTTGTGGAGAGGCATGAATTCCATAAACTTTACCAATTTTATTTATTTATGTCACCCATCCATCCCTTTTTTATAACATACACCTGCCATGATGGCACACATGTCATGTTGTTCGTTAACATACTCACACTTGCGTGCTTTTTTGTTTTCTCTTTCTTCATTCTTTTTTTCGTGTGAGCCACTTCTTTTCCAAGAAGAAAACATCGGCAGACATCCAAACCAAAAGCAAACACTTAACTTTTATGCAGCTACAAGAAAAAAACACTCATATTTCATATAATGACTTTCTTTCTACAAAAATTCCTACGCCGTGCGTTCCTAAGAAAGTAACACGTTGTAATTCAAGTAATAAATTATTTTGATTCCATCAGTCAGTCAGTTATACAAGCATTCCCCAAAACACAATATACAAACAAAACAAAGGTTTGCTCATTATTTTGTCGTCGTCGTGTGGTTGGTTTTTTCCCTTTCAGTACCACAAAACCATTGTTCTTTCGTAGTACTGCATGTATACTTAATTGTTCTTGGAAATGCTGAGGTTGCAGAAGCACACAGCATAAAAGCCATTTTTGAAGTTCTTGACAAACTAGCAAGGGTCATGCAATAAGCAAAGTCAAAATCCACAGAAAACACCATCCATACACCACATTATTATCGAAGGACAAAAACATCAACTTCACTGGCAAATGCATGCGTGCATGCATGTGTTCAAGTGTTTATGCTTGCTTGCACAATAACAAAAGCAAATCCAACTTGACGTGGAAGAAAACATTTCCCTTTATAAGTTCTCGCCGCTTGCGCATTTAGAATTTTACAAAGTATACTTACAAGTTACAAGTATGTTTCTAATTCGCTAATCCTTTCTAGCTGTTGGAAACATGCGATCCACGCAACTTTTGAATCACTTCGTATTTTCTCCCATTTTACAATTTTTAACGGTTGTCAGCAGAGTACAGAAGCAGCAGTCCTGCAAAATAATATGCAATTTTGAAACCACCGAATTCCTGAATAGAAATGGATGCATAGACACATGCACATAATGCTACAAACCATTCAGCCCAGTATAATCACTATGCTTTTGAATCCACGTCCATTTTTCTTTCCTGGAAAACCAGTCAACATCAATTTAGCAGCGTGCCAACTGAAAATGTAAACTATAACCAAACCAAATTCCTTAACGGATCATGATGTTGTTATTTTACTTTTTGCTGGAACGATGCTTAATGTTTATGTGTTATTACTGCAGTTTTGAAGTTACTCGTGGAACCCATGAGAGAAAAATGTAGCAATTTCCCTACATGAATCTACATTGAAAGTGTAATAATAATAACATTCCGGTTTGTGTTTTCACTTTTATTTTATTTTGCTTCTCATTTCTCATCTGCTAGCATAACCATCATGTCAAGGGGTTTCTCTTTATAAAAACTCCGAAAAAATCTAGTTGATGAATGGCACCATGATGATGTTGGTTTTCAATCGCTCTGATGGTGGCATAACTTGACATGGCATGTGAAACACTAGCAATTACAATCTTTTTTATAGTTTTTTAGACATTTAATTTCAATAGGTTTCTTTCCACCACCACCCCGTTTTCATAGTCTAGACCACACATCACAGGCGTCAACTATCGTTATCGAACAAAATCCACGAATTTTCCCTTTCATTAGTTATTTACAACCTTTTAACTCACATAAAGTAAACCCAGTTTCCTTATTTTTTGGTTACGTGTCAAATCTATACACAGCCATATATCACGCTCTCATCAAAAACTGTTTTAGATTTGGATTGGCCACAACGAGAAAAAATTACTGAACCTCCTGCTGAATCATATCATTCACAAACGAGACCATGCCACCAGCCACAGGAGGCCAGAAAGGTTATCAAAACAGCAATCGCGTAAAAACGTACCAGTAGCATAGTACTTAAACCAACAAAATGTGAAGAAATAACAATAAAATTTTACCGTGCTATACAAGCAAAAAAAAATTAACTGGTTTTTTACAAGTCTGTTATGATTTTATATTTACACGTGTTTGCGTGCAATGTGAACGAATATTATTGTGTTTTTTGCAATTATATGGCAAACAAAGCTTTCATTCAGCATTAATAATTCTCACAGTTATTGATTTTGACTGATTGGGGCACAAATGAGACTTGTAAAGCCAAACTGATGTGATGAATGATGAATGACAAACAAAAGTTCCATATCTCTTCTTCCCTATTATCCTTTAATCATACAAGCTGGAATTCTGTTGATCAAGCATAGTTCTCTCTAGTTGTTTTAGTAAATACATAGAGCTGACTCTTTAGAAATTGATTCACTATCTCTAGTATGCATTTAACAAGCCATTTAAGTAAACTCGAAACTACACTAAAAATGTACCTCACATGTAGAATTCTTACACATATTACATATACATACATACATTCACACCACAAAAACTCTAAGCGGATAAAATAATCGATATTATCTCTTTTTATCTTTCTTTTTTCCTTCTCTTTGTTTTGCGAGGAGCGAACAACAAGACAAACGTAGCATTATTTATGAGACTAGCTCCACATAAAACCATTCACAAACAGCAACGAAACATATCATCAACAAGAGAGACCGCTAGGAAAGGCGTCTCCAATTTCAGCAATAGAAATCAAGAACGAGAAAGAAATAAAAGACAAAATGAGGTCCGCAACATTTTTCATTTTTTCCCTCAAGCGTATTCTTTTGAGCTCATTTTCTTTTAATGCTCTTTGTGTCTCCGTAAGTCTGTTGAAGCAAAGACAGTTTGGTCAACCAGATAGCTATAACGGCTCTAACGTGATCTTTTCTCTAGTTATTCATTTAATTTCTTGTTATCAGTAAAACACTGCCCAACCAGAGAGAGTCACAAGACCAAGTCAAGTCACAATTACTAGGTATGATGAAAATAAAGAGGCACATACTGCGTTTGTCTACGTCTTTAATTTATCATGGATTCTACAAATAACAGCAAAAGCCAAAAAACGTGTGGTCTGTTGCGCCAGGTCATTTAGTGCAAATAAAAATTCTAAATGGTACATAAAAGTTTTCGGGAAAAAAGCTAGTCTCCAGTTATTACGTCTACCTTGTTATAGAATTAGCTGACTAGTCAAAATACATTCCATCATTCACTAGTATGGTGCCGTCGTAGCACTTGTATGACCGCAATAAGTACTATGTTTAATGGAGCTTTTTATATTACTTCCTGGTTCAGTATTTTCACAAACTTTCACAAGCAACAGAAGAATGAAACGTAATAGAGAAATTTTCATTTTCAGACAACAAATTCAGCTCAGATTGTGCTAAATACGTGGTTTAGTACTAATGTGGTACCTAAACTGAACATAATTTACCGCCTCAATCTTTGAAAGTAAATTTACACATAAACATATCCCTTCCAAAGCAATACGAGCTCGTAAACCATCAACAAAAGAGAAAAGCAACAAGGGAAAATGCCTCTAGCCGCAATCACCTTTCAACCTATAATTTTCGCTAGGTAAAATGTAAAGCTGCGTTTCGATTAATATTTATAATTACATGTATTCACATAACATGTTAACTAAAAACGAAAAGCTTTTAGAAGTTCTACAAACGTATAATGATGAAGTTACGGAATCATATTTTAAAAGGTTTCCTAACAAATACAGCTTTGAGATTCATTATGTTTCAGCAACATGATACGTAGAAATCGTGTTTCAAGCATAGTTTGCATTGTATATGGATGGAGTACAGTACAGTTAATGTAGACAAAATCAAAGAAAATTACGTGTTACATCAAAACTACAAACTAATGGCTTTACACCATGAAAACGCCACAAACAACCACAAGTTTCACTCTGAGTGAGTCAAATAAGCATCATAATCAATATAAATCCTATAATTTTAAATTTCTTCGGTCCTTGCAAATTAATCGTAACATTTTGGCTCTGGCTGTACTTTCTACATCATTACTTCACTTTGTATATTGTCACTTGCTCTTACTGGCTTGTCTAAACTCTAAACCCAAAATATTACCTTTGAAAGCAATGAAAGAGTATAATAAATGCCTATGCCACATGTCATCCCAAATAAATCTCATAAAATATCACGGACATCGTATTATGCATGCATGAAAAGTTCAGATACATACATAAAACTCCATCATTTGTAGTATAAACGGGTAAAAATAACAATAGTTCAACATATTACATCCGTAAGGGTAACCAAAGAAGACTGAAATTCTAACATGATACATGCATAACTCTTGTCATAACATCCGACACCCCACAAAAATACCAAAGTGAACATATCTATCCAGACCAAAAGAACTTTCTCTTCGTCCGCGGTACATATACTTTACCACAATCGAACGAAGTGGAAAAAGTGAAAAAAGCAGGCATTTTGTAATTCAAGGGATGTTCACAGCCACTTATATTTTTGGCTCCGGCCAACTCTGTAGCCAACTAGCCAACTACGAAAACCTGAAGAAGAAACAGCTTACTTAACTTCGCAGGAGGAGTAGGAACAACATGTAGAAAGAGAGTATTAGTAAAATACACAATAAAAAGTGTCACGAAAACATTGACAAAACACAACTAGAAAAATATAAGTATCATCTTATCAAGCTATATATTTATTTATTGGATACTTTTAAGCCTTATTTTGGAAAGAGGAGCAAGACATTTTGTTAGGGCCACGGTGGCAAGGAGAAAGTTGAGATTACTCAGGATGATAAAATGAAGAAAAACAATGGTGACAACGTGAAAGCACAAAAAGAAAAGCGTTAAAGATGCAGGACGTAGTGTGTATCAATATTACCATTATACTATGTGTGTAAGTATGTATATAGTTACATTTACAAGTAGTGGAATGGGATTGGAAATGACAAGTGAACATGAAACCGTGACGCAAAGGAACGAAAGGAAGAAGACTATAACTTAAATACATACATCAGCACAAAGGAGGCTACTGCCGCATCACATCTCGCCATACATAGAATCGAGAACAAACACTGTATACACCACACTTTTGTTTGTCCTTTTTTAAACTGGTTGCTTGATTTGATGCATTACCGTATTACTCACAGGCACCATTGCTATCATGATCATCATCATCATTATACGAATTTTAAATGAGGAAAAATAAATCTCTTCTGTCTGTCTCTTTCCTTTCCACTCACTCAGCTCCACCATTATACATACATCCAGAGAGCACCAGCAGCAGCTACACAATTCCACCTATTTTATTCATTACATATTTCAGTTGTATTCGCGTTCTTAGATCAGCGCATTGGAGTATTCTCTTGTGTACATTTTCATTTCCTTCCACTCTCACTGTTTGTTCCACCTTTTGTATTATACATACAAGTACATTTTGAAGTGAAAAAAGCGAACAACAAAGTTTGTGAATAAAACAAAAAAAGCAAAGCGAAGGATCATGTTAGAAGAATTTGAAATATAATAAATACAAACTTTTTACTGGATTAAACGTAACTGAACAAGACAGGGGCAAAATAGAGAGATGGATAAAAAGAATGAAACATAATCTGAGGGTCTCTCTTTGCAATGGAGATGAGCATATTAAAAAAGCAATTGCTTTGTGTGATATAGTTTGCAGTTAAGTAATTACATAAAAAGAGAGAACAGTAACATAAGCAGCTGAATATACACATGGAGGGCATAGTTAGTAGTAATGATAGTGGCGATAAGCTTTTTTGCAAGCGGAAATGGAAAAGGCACGGTTGAGTGGGCTTGGGCTCGCATCTCACTTGATACTCAAGCCCAGCCTCATCACATCATCATACGAAATTCCCATTTCCAGCAGATACCTCGCGGCTTCCCATTACTATCATCTCATCACCAGAGAAGACATTATACAAGTTTTAGTTTTATTGTCGGACGAAGGACGTTAGCTTGACAAGTCTTGTATCATCCAAGCTCCCAACACATTACGAATTTCACGTTTGTATAGGTATTTATCTTCATAAACAAACTCAACCAACAAAGTAGAATGCAATCAAACTAATAAAAAAACAGTTTCTCTGAAGCTGAAATTGTATCATCTCATCTCAAATCGTGCACTGGTTGAGTGAGTGATAGAGCGGAGATGAGAAAAAGGTACATATCTGTATACATGTCAGTCAGGTTCATTTCATGACGACCACCACCACAAGGTAGAAAGGCTCATTTTCTTTCTGTCTGTTCATATGACCAACCAAACCACTGCGATGATAGTTTTTGAGTTAGTGATTGTGACAAGCTTCCGGATGTTGATGGATGATTATTAATAACACAAATAGAAGAAAACTTACTACTGCCAAATGATGAAGACGACAAGACTACATAGAGGAATAGCAACACGAATAATATTTAAACTTACTATGATAAATATCCTGAAGAGATCCTCCACCACAATATTCCATGCATATCCACAAGCGATCCCTTCTCAGGTAGCTTCCGTAATACGCCACAATGTTTTGATGTCTACAGTCTTTCATCATGAGAATCTCCTGCTGGATCACGGCAAAATCATCTCCGGGCTCCAGTTTGATCACCTTAATTGCTGCGAACTCTCCGTTCGACAGCCTTTTGGCCTAGATAAATGAACAAAAAAAACAAGTGTTACATTTTCATAAGACAATCTACACGTTATATACAATCATGCTTGTGCACATCATTAGTTACATTTATGGTATGTTTGCATACCATGTCTCATGCCAAACTACATCTCGTTCCATTTTTCCATTACACTCTCATATTGTAAAGCACTTTGAACACATCATTCATCTTCGTCATAATAATTTCCATTCCATTTTCCATAAAATGTGCAAACTTGCATGATACATAGATGCACACTATTTCAGGCTTTTCTCTTCAGTTTTCTTCCTCACATTATACTTTCATAAAATAACAAATAAATTTAATATGCGAGGCTATACGCTGCAGCAACAGAGTTCGTCAAAGGATAATGAGCTTTCACTGTGGGGATTCCATGTACAAGAAATATAAATGCATGTAGATACAATATATGTAATATAAAATGTAATCCACATGTACAGCTCCTTCTTGTACTCTCGGACTGAAGAAACAACGTCAGCAACAGCAGCATCCCTAAAAGTAAACTTTTTTGTTTACGCCATACAGTCAAAATGTAACGAACCTTGTCTCTCATGGTCCATACGGTATATTACCTCCATTTTTCATTTATTGTCAGCCTGCATGTTTAAGATAAGTTTTGTTATTATGAGCCAACATGAAAATAGCTTTCAAAAAATAGACACTGGTAATCCGTGCCAATGTGGAAGAGATGAATTCAGGCAAACTTGTTGAAAACGGTTGTTAAACACATGCTGTGGTCTATAGTACTTTCGTTTGAAGGGTAATCATAATACTGGATTGTACTTTTTTGTACCACAGTTTATAGATACAAACCTATGATTGTCATCAAAAGACATATTTGGAAAATCAAAATATTCATTTTGGCAGTGCAATTCTAAAATACAGAATTGTGGTCCAAAATAACTTTTTTTGGTACAAAAATTCAATCGTTCTTCTGGCGTTCCCAAATAAACCAAAATCCTTTTGTTTATTAGGGATGCGTGCATGTCCTTCATTTACTTGCATTTATACTCTCTTCAAAATAAGAATAGATGAAACAAGAAACTCTTTTGGATTTTCGATTGAAAAGACTTCATTCATTCTTTCAATTATTCTCTTGTTCCCAAGTTTTCTCTCATTTTCCCCTTCATTCTAAAAAAAACTTCATAATTTTCATATTCTCTCTAGTACTTCTTCAACAATACTTTTAAAACGAACAGATGAAGGTAATGAAAACATTGAAAACTTTCTCTTTCTCTCCATTAAAATACATTCCTTTCTCTTCATCTTTTTCCAGTGAGTGAATGACCTGCACACGCCATCACCACACAGAACAGACAACGTAAGAAGAGTAGGCGCACATACAGACAAACAAATCAGTCGCGATCGTAGTACTCTTTTCTTTTGTTATTATCATTATCTCCTTTCCCCATCTAGAAAGTAATCCCACTATCTCTTTTTGGAGGAACAAATTTACAAAAACTAGAGTTTAAGTCGCAAACAGAAGATTGATTCATAATAATAAGCAAGTCTATGTATACATATACATAGTACTACTCCAACTTATTTCTATTCATCCTGAATGCATGAAAAGATTCATGCTATAAAAAAACTTAGGCAAAACAACAAAGTAACTCATCAAAGTGAACCGTCTCGTTCAACAAACAAAACTTCTTTCTCTCGCTTCTTCTCTCTGTTTAATCTGCACAACATTTTCCTTCTTTTTTTCTCCATCCTTGTTTTACTCTCCCTCAAATTTCTTACTGCCAGCTCCAATAAGCATACGTTTTTTATAAACAAATAAGAAACGTACCAAAGTAATAAAGTATAAAACAAGACCAGCAAAGGAAAAAGGTGGAGGAAGCTGTAAAGAATTAGCAATAAAACGGCAGACTTATTCCATCAGTTTTTTTCAAACATCTCAAAAGCATAGTGAAGTGAAGTAAGTCAAGTAACTTCCTGCTGTATACACACAGCAGCAGTTCACACAAAAACCCTAGTATCTATTCTGAAGCATGATCATCTTCTTAAGCTTTACTAACTGAAGATGCTAAGCAAACATCGCTGATCCTCTATCTGGTTTGTTGCTGCTTCCGCTGATTTGATCAGATCAGTATCTTATTCTCACAGCAGTAGAGAAACCTTGGCTGGCTTTTCAGTCAGTGTCTTCATCTTCCACGCCACACCACCAGCATAACATACACAAATCCCTCATTTCGTAAAAATAGCAACTTCTCAATAAAAAAAGGTTTTAGTATGCTGCGTAATACCAAACACACTATTACCTTTCTATATAATAATTTTATGTTTCCAAGAATAGAATATCCACATAAAGATCCATCTGCTATTACATACATGCGGCAATCGGGAATGTCAGTGAACGCAACGCACGTTTCACTCAACTCGCACACAGAAAGCCGAACAATGTTAATGAAAATGAATGAGTCATGTCTGTTAACATGCTTCGTTTACCTTTCATGTATATGCTTTCCATATGTGCGAAAATCAGATCATGTTCACATTCCTTCAAAGATAACTATCCATTAAACTGAAACATTATATACTACATACCACAAAGATAAGATAATTGGCAATAATGGATCGTCGTAATTCTAAACTGCTGCTGGAATAATTTAAAGTTAAGAGTGATTTATATTCAAACGTGTTTATTGCAATTCTTAAAATCCTAATTACAATTTATATTGCAATGCGGCAAACACATATAAACCGTTAAATTCCGATCCACCAGTTCCATTAAAAATCGTTCCTGGAATCAACTTGTGTAGAAAATACTTTTGAATGGAGTTTTCTTGATAATCAAAACTAAACAAAACTTTCCCACAATTGATCTCCTTTTTCTTTTAAAAAATGATGATGATGGCATTACAGCCCCAGCCCATAGCTAGAAAAACTTATTTCCTTTCTTGCACTACTACGCTTTTTTTATCCCATCATCATTATTATTATCCTTATATTATCACAGCTCGATTCCATCTGCTGCTATTTTCCTTCTAAGAAAGCAGCTCAACTGTCAAAATCGGTTTCACGAGACGAATATAAATACTACGACTCAAAGAACAAATTCATCTTTGAGCATGGCAAAGATGCTGCCATAAAGAAAGAACAAACGTTGCCTTTATACTGTAACGAATATCAAACAGAAAACTTAGAGCCAAGTATTAGCAGCAGTACCGTCACCATCATGAATTCATACAACCAGTTACTCATAAATCAAACTGCCATTCTTCCATAAAAAATCTTCATCCACCGCATCGTCTTCATTCATTCTTCCATCCGATTCCTTTTCATTTCTATTTCACAACTAATTTCTCTTTTCCTAGAAAATGCGTACTAACAAAAAACCTACCATTTCCAAATTACCATTGTGTTACGTTTGCTCACACTATTACAATACATAGTTGAGAGCTAAAAAGCATGATGAACTGATTGTAAGTCTGGTTTTTGATTCAGTTCACAAAAGTTCCCAGGAAAGCGTCGCTCCCTCAGTTTCTGTATAATCATTCAAACGTATATGATTCAACTGAAATCTTTCATTCATATGCACTTCTATTCATCAGAATATTCCATTTCTTTCGGTTCAATGAAAAACTTTCTCTTCCCCGACAAGAAAAAATTAAACAAAGCCGAGAATGAATATTAAACCAATATACTTAGGCCATCACCTTTTCTGCAGTCTTTTAAACTAACCCCACTGTGCATCAGTCACATTTTTTCATAGAAACCCTGTTCACCCTCACACTCTGCCAGACTGCTTTCATTAGCTAGCAGAGAAATTTTATCATTTACATTTTTCCACACGTCCACGTCCCATCTCGTTACTCATGAATTATTTTTCGCGATTACCTCAAACATAAATGGCGTCGCTGCCACATGTGACCTCACTTTCTCTCCGTGATTCTTGCTATACTACAACGTGACATGCATTATTCTTAAAAAAGATCCGGCTCCATTGCGAGCTATCTGTGTTGCACATGCCGTGTATTGGAATAGTGTACCCACCCACCATACTTATTAAAAGCTTCATTTAATTTTTATTCCATGTCATATCATGACGCCTTAACTATCATATGTTGCACACTGACAAACCTGTACTAACATTAGATGCAATCAAAACTAGCCTACTCCTAATAGGGTCCATACATAACTGTCGAAACTAAAATTAAATACACATAGCACATAGCGATAGCATTTACAAATGCAAAACGTGATTCATGAGTCACGACTGTTAAGAAGCCAGAAGCGTTAATGGAGGACCTCCTATACTGCTACTATATTCCACTGGTACATACATTAGTTGGGCTGAAGGCAGACGAAAAAACAAAGGAAAATGCAAACAAGCTAGCAGTAGTGTAGGCACAAAGGAGGAAGGAGAAATTTTGTTGACGAAACACAAACAATCTGCTACACAACGCTTTCCCTTTGTTTCACTATCCCACTTCCTTCATATTCATAATCATCATATAATAATAAAAAGCATTGTAGAGCATTTTCCTCAAAAATTCATTCATTTCACCAGTCACTTTCTTTGTACCCCTGGCTCGGTCCCTTGTTTACTTTGCATATATTGTGCCTCCAGAATTTAATAACATTCGTTTCGTTCGTATACCAATTTTCTCTGCTTTTTTGCAAGACCATTCTCAACCAACATCTTTCTCCTTTCTGTAGCACTCCAACTATCCCTTTTTTCCTTCTTGCGCGAAATTCCACTCCATTCCACATGCTTTATTTTTCTTTCTCCACTCCCTTTCGTCGTCGTTTTGCTTGTCATTGCAATGTATACATGCCTTATTACTGTAGAAATATGCTGTTATTCTACTATGTTTTTTCAATAAGCCTACTTCTTTTCACATGCCATCACCATCAAAGCATAGCAGAATGCCTTACGCTTTCATTTACAATGCAAACCTCCTCAAATCCACTAGTTCCAAGCCTCGAGAAAGAAAGAAACTGACTCAATGCATGAAATAACCCACCAAAACTCACACTGGAGAGCTCAAACCGTTTTTGGCATAAATATGCAAATTAAAATCAATAGTCTCTCTACTATCCATCCTTTAACGGCTCTACCTTTTCCAACCACACGTTTGAAACTAGCAGTGTGAATTGCATTACAACATTTGTATGTACATATACATAAATTTTATATTGCATTGCATTATACTTTTTCCTGGAATACATAAGAAGATACAACAAAAATAATAATATTACATCAGAGTTCAAGCTAATCTAAAGTGCGAATATATGATGATGATGGCACCATTGTATGGAAACATTGCTTTCACACGACACCAAATTGTACATTGTATTGCATTGCGCCTCGCAAACACAATACTATGGACAAAGTAAGGCCACAAACTTTTTCCCTTTGTATTTCTGTCGACGAACACAAGAAAAAATCTCGAAGGAAGAATAGAAAAGAAGAAGAAAAAAGAGAAAGGAATAAATATATTGTATTCACATTTCTCTCATATTCTCATGTCATGTTCTATTATTATTGAAGAAGAAATATAGACAAGATTTTCGATGGAAGAATTGTACAATGTACTATTGAACAGAAGAATAGAACTACTTTCTTATAATAATAATGTATTTTCATGTGTCAGTGTGCTTTCTTCCAAAACACAATAATAAATTCTATTCTGTAAAAACTCTCTAAGCTCAACTTGGTGTGTAGTAGATTTATATCTTGTTAGAAATTTTTTAGCCTGTAGCCTCTAGTCTCCCACCCGTGTAGCAAAAAATCTAACGAGTTTATTCGTCAAGCCAAGCCAAGTCCAACAAAACACTAAACACAGTTTTATCTTTTTTATGTATATATATACGTATATGTATTTTAGTAATAGTCAAGTAACATTGAACATTCCAGGGAAAACTTAAAAACACTTTTTTATCATATCATCATTTACCATCACCATCTTGGTCCTATCATCCTGATCCTATACATCCTATTTTTCCCATTTTCATGTTGGTTAGACATTCAAAAAAGACAGGAGCGAATGCACTTGCCAATACAGTCAGTGAATTGAAGTGAATGAAATGAAAGGCAAAATAATATATTTCCTTAATACATGCAAAGAAAAGAAAAACCTCTCACAATAAAAAGCAGCGCTCTGTCTGTATACCAAAAGTTCTTCCACTTCCGCTGTTCTTTTGGGAGGTAAACCAAACGTGCCATGCTTACTACTGATTTCGATGATAACACCACCAGCACGGTAACTAGCAAGGCTAAAAGAAAGACATCTATTTCTCTCGTTCTATTGAGCAATTTAAAGGGTTGTATGTGTGTGTGAACCTGAACTTCTTTTTGTGTTTTATCCTCTCTCTTATTTCTCTTTTCCTTTTGCCAACTTTTCTTGTGTGTATACGTGAACTGTGAGTTGTGTGTTATGGCTAATGTATCGAACCCAGAGAACCAAGCGAAACCATTCTTGGCTTTTCCTTTTCATTCTATTTCTATTACATCGTTATGATCATGATTATATCGTGTGGTGAGCTATGGTATTGGAACCTCAGAAGAAAGCTATAAGGAAGATTAAAGGGCCTTACATGAATATCTTACAGGCTTGAAAATCATCAAAGCTTGCTGCTATGTTGATCCTATTATCACCTAATGCCTTTCTTACTTTTTTGACGCTAATAATAATAGCAATTGCAACACCATCAGACAGGGTCATATAGACATGAAGTTGATGATAATAGTAATAATGCATTATAATAAAGCAGCAGGAAGCAGACATACATGACAAAGTTTCTCTTAATAAAACATTATTTACTGTATGTCATGCCAAACACTTATTTACATATATACTGTATAAAGTAGGAAAACAATCATGATAGTACTATACTTTATGATATGATATGCTTGCAACATATACAATCATCTTCATCGGCGCAATAAGAAGAGAAAAATTTTCGTTTTTCATTCCGTTCCATTTTCCTCCTTTTGGGCCCTGGGCTCATTTCATTACTGTCTTGTCTTTAAAAGTTACATGATCACATTACATACTGCTCATACTCATGAGCTCATGTTACAGTATCAACTTGGGAGACAACTGGATTAGTAGTGAGGTTGAGGTAGACGTATAAACTATACTCTACTGATACGCTTCATAGAAAGCCAAAGGCGAAACAAGTCAACTTGACAAGATAGTGAAACAACAAATATTATTTTTTAAATAACGTGCTGCTAGCCATTTATGTAATCATAAACGCTATTATTACACTAGCAAGCAGTAATAGTAATCAAGTCCATCAAACTAACTACACCACCATCCTTATTATTTTAACTCCTTCAACTTCTTTCCACAAGATCAAGACGTGTATAAAAAATGTAGAAAATATTGAGAAAGATGATGATGATAAAAGTTACAAAAGACTCTTCCAAAATAAAAATGATGGAACAATATTATTAATGATACGAGGATGCAAAGCTCTATTTCCTAGATTTTTTATGCAGCCAAAAAATATCCTTACCGACAACCGACATCCACTTTCTCTCATGACTAGACTCTAGGCGGTATGCCTACGCATGGAGAGCAATAAAGGACCACTACTACCGCCACCATCAGTGCTATTACCCTTTTGATTTTCATATTCTAATATGCAACCGGAGGACACATTTTTCACACTATTTTGCTAAAAAGTACCTAAAAGAGAAAACTTTCCCTTTCTATATCCCACTACTAAACTTGTATTCCACTTAATGCCACATACAACGCAAAGTGAGGCGCGACCTCCTTTCCAACACGGAGCTCAACAGAATATTTCCTCCTCTACCGAAAATGGTACTCAAGTGTCTCCTTTTTTCTTTTTTATTCTGTCATCTCTGACTATTCCCAAACTTCTAAAAAGCTTGTTGTTATCATTATTACAACGTTCATGCTTCTTATTATTATACTTTTACTACTTGTTTCCCCCATGGTCTTCTCTTCTTCCGAGTAAATACTTCTTAAAAACTTGGTCTAGTAAGATCCGGTTTTAAGCCCTACATCATCGTCATCATCAAAATCGCATTCACATCACATGCAATAAGCATTACCCAAAGTAAAGGATAATATGATGCTAATGGTTATCAAGTTATCAAGGAGAAGACGTCACAACGTGATCATGATGGTCACATGAGCAAATGGAGTGGGCAGGGTCACAATTTTTTTGTATTCGTTTGGTGGTGGCTTTGGCATTACGCCTTTTTGAGTTCTTCAATATTGTCAAAACTATTTTATTCCTCTATTTTGCACTCTTGCTTCTTCAATTTGACAAATTTGGTCCATTCTGCTATATGCTTTTACTTTAATACCGGTATTCTGTTCATTATTACATGCTACACCTTTTTATGAATCAACTTTGTTGACAATATTGTTCTCCTGTGAGTGTGTGAGTAACAAAAAAGTACAAAAAGTCATCATTCTTTATTCTTTCACTTCAACATACAGCCCTTCTTTAGTTAAAAGAATACTTGAAAAAATCTCTCGTTGTCCTTGTCATTCGCTCTCCACAACGCAACCCACTCAACGTACCTACATAAGTGTAATAAGAGAAAAAAACAATCTGAATCTCAACTCTACAAAAAGTTTAGTATCACACAATCATAATATTAACCAGATACTATCGTGCATCGCTGCTAGTATGAATGTAAAAGAAATCAAAAGTAACAAAAAGTAAAACGACTAGAGCAAAAAATATTTTTTTTATTGAATGTGGAAGAAAAACCAAGGAACTCCAGTTTTTCCCCACTTTGTTCTGCCCATCTGCCCAGCCAGGCACAGAGTAAAAAATAGGAAAAAGTAAGAATGGTAACAAATGGTAGAAAAGTGCTGGGACGACAGTCCCTTAGGATTAAAGGATTCTTTCCTAAAAAGGGCCAGAAGGTCGCCACGTATCATATCAGAAAGTGATTCTTACGTAAGAAGGACCTCCTTCTAGCTAACCACTAGAAAGACAAAAAACGATGAGAGAAAGTAAAAAACAGAGAAACTTCCACCTTTCTATTCAAGTACTCCAGTTTCGACTTTTTGCGAACATCTCCAGTAAAAAAAGGGAGAAAGATCAAATTTTTGTGGTGGTTTGCTTGTCCGTGTGTATGGGAAAATAGAGCGACGACGGTGTAAAAGTTCTTGCATGGCATGACAGAAAAGTGGACAGGAGGATTGGATTGGATTGCATAAAAAAGCTACACATACTTACAACTAACACACACACAAGCTTTCAGTTATTCAGTTCAATCCTTTTGGCCGATTGTCTGGCTAGAATACAAACCTACGCAACGCAGTATTATATAAATTCCTTTAGTTGTAAATGTACGTCTATGAGTTTACAGAATGTTTAGTTTAGCGAATTCATTGAAAGTCGATTGTATAAAGAAACAAAAACCCAACGTAAAACTAGCGAGCCGAAAAGTGTCTGTCTGTGTGTTTGCCGAAACGAGAGAGAAGATAATAAGTACTGTCTGGTTTGTTTGGTTTTGTTCCCTTTCTACTATCCAAAATAACGTTCCAAAAAAGAAGCTCCTGAATGCGAAAGTTGTATGTATAAAATGTTCATCACTTTGTGCAAGCGCGTGTGTACGTGTATGAACGAGCAAATTGTCTTTTTTATACTTTCATTGTCGTTTCAACCAACCTCTTTCCAACTCAACTAAAAACGGTTTTCTGCTCATCTCATGCAAATTTTATTGAAGTTACGAATTCAACATACAGAGAGAACGTGCAAAATATTTACAGGACAAAGGTTGGTAATAGTCAATAGTTGGTATTGGTATGATGACATGATGAACTCAAGACAAACGGTATTATATTGGCATATTGGCATGCATGCAATGCATTCAAAATGTTTAAAAATCTTGTTACTCTTCTCTGCAGTATATCTAAACGAAGGCGAACGGTTAAAAACAACAACAGGGACAGTACGTTACGTTCAAAGAAAAGTAAATATAAGTCGAAGTAAAGACGATAGGATGAGTTTGAGTTCAATGAAATCTAATCTTCGATTAGTTTACTTCACATTCACAACACAGACCCTCTCGCACTCAACACAAATTGCTTCGATGTGAGTAAATATCTAAACCTATATACGATTACGATTCCAGTAATGCATAGAGCAACTTTAAGTAAACTCTAAGGAGATCGTGAAATCTATCATCGAAATTGAAACTGTCGCCTCTTCAGATTCGGAATCAGCATGTCAAATACTATCGAATGGCATAACACATTTTATAAAATTCCCATTGTCGTGATTAATCATTTAAGCCGCAAACAATAAGATATAGTCACAAACATGGCTATGGCTACACAAAATAAGCTTCATTTTAGAAATATGAACTTGTCCATTTCATTTTCATATTACGACTATTGTTAAATTTCATCTGTCGGACTACCCTTTTTCCTTATAAAGTTCGTTCAATTGGATAATAATAACAGACAATAAACCTTTTGCGAGGAAAACAACAAAAAACAACTTTTACTAAACGAGTAGTAACCAGATAAATTAAAAAGAATTTTAGGATGTGTGTGAAAAAGTGCGTGGGCTGTGTCATACACGTTATTTTTCGTTTTCATTCCTCTTCTCATTTCTGCTGATATCTTATAGAAATGGTCAACTCATTCAAGATCCAACATACCATCATCATTATCAGCTACACTAGATGCACGCCCAACGACATAATAAACGAAGATATATCATCAAAAAGACCAATGAGTCAAGAAACGAAATAAATGACAACAATTATTCAACCGTCAACAATGGCAAATTAACAATGTAGATAAAAATGTGAAATAATTATTTTCATTTGTCGTTGGATATGTGCCCGATTATTCACATATTTAAGATTTTTTAATAATTCACCTAGTCCTTTTATAAGTAAAATATATTCATTCTCTATAAATGGGAAGATTCATCATAAGTTACACAATCTTTACAGCGAGATATTGAAGAAGATAACAAATCATACGAAGGAAACGAAGCAGACACAACACTTAAAATATTCCTAGTAATCATATTACACAGTACTACTCGTAAACGTAACCTAAAACAAATATTCCTCACCACTGAAGCAACATGAAATGAACATGATCTTGGTTTACGTTAAAAGAAAACGAGGGGATTTACCAGCCATCAAAGACAGAAAAGTAGCTTTGTTCAGTGTCAAATGGACCAACGTCTAAAAATGATGATGTCAATCTTGTTATGTGTTACTTGAATCATTACTATTACATTTAAAATTTAAACGTAAACAAAGCTGACAGCGAACAAGAAGGCAGGCAATGCCAATTCAGGCTTAATATACTTTTCTTGGTTATTTACTGTTATGATTCTTAAAATGATGATATGAGGATGACGATACGTAAACACCAAAGTTAGTATCGTTTAGTGCCCTTGTTCTTCTTCAGACAATTTATTAGCTCCTTGCGGTTCTTTACAGTATAGTTGAGAATTCAATCGTGATCTCCAATGTAATATTTGTGTACAAAGTCCTGTTATTTCAAAAATATGTAGGTACACCTCTAGCACAATTGTTACTAAAATAAAACGAATAAATCATGTAAACATGAGGTAAATAAGTGCCAGAATTCATATAAAATGTAAAAAAGAAAGCCGGCTGCGCCGG